>RDEW01000036.1:139868-326049 GCA_011109175.1 Dicyema japonicum
CTATGACCACGAGCTTGAAGAACTATCCAAATTGCAGAGGAACCTACGTTTGCAGGGCGAAACCTGTCAGGACCAGGCAAAGGAACACACCCTAAGAGTCATGCGGAACCAAACCCTGTATAAAATAAAGAAAATAACGAGGGAAATAAAGGAAAATAAAATTGATGGATTGGCTAAAAAAGTAGAAAGGCTCAAAAACAGAGCGCAGATGTTCAAGGCTGTTTAGCTACTACATAGAGACACGCAGTCATCAAAAATCACTATACATGATCATTTTGGAAAGACTATGTTAATCAAAAATGAAATTTTATCGGCCATATCCAGCCATTATCAGCAGGCCTTCAATCAAAACCACGGGAAAAACATCAAACAATTCGATGGTGAAGCACGAGAACTAAATATTCCGATAACGATTTTGGAAAAAAAGCCCTGGACAAATTAAACAACAATAGAGCTGCTGGCTCTGACAACATAAATGCAGAACTTCTCAAATATGCACCGATCGAGATCTCTGAGCTATTAACTGAGATGTACAACAAAACATTCAAATACAACTCACCCCTGGATGTGGGTAATGGCACATTGTTTGCACTACAAAAACCGGGCAAAGCTAAAGGCCCCTTAACGAATTTAAGACCCATCGTACTATTGACGATTCTACGCAAGACACTATCACTTATAGTGCTGAATAAGATTGGACCTGACATCGAGAACTTTCTCTCTCACGGTTAAAGAGGATTCAGGTCAGGGAGATCTACAGCTGATGTGGTCTGGGGACATCAATGGCTTTGTGCAACACATCAAAAGTACAAGGGGGCTACTGACATTCTTGGCATGGACATGACCAAAGCCTGTGACTTTATACACAGAGGTAGTTGATACCAAGCAACAATCGGAGTTGTCTAGTTTGTCAATTACGGCTTGTGAGACTCCCCAGGTTGCAGCGTTGTACATTAGGACCGGTTTCATGAAGGCATTGTATAGTCTTACACGTAATTGTATGCTAATTTGTTTACGATGATTCATTGAGTCTGGATATCCTTGAATATATTTGGTCACATCCTTCGGGTGAGCCAGATGACGCCTACTAAAATATCAATGGAGAACTATTTCTGCCCAGAAGTGAATACCTCGTCCCGTGGAAAACCTCGCATAACTTTGCCAGAGGTTCTACACAAGGACCTTACCAATGTAAGACGAAAGCTGAAAACAGGAGATGATCTGGATACGCTCAGTATAATGCCATTAACTGTGGAGCATGGAGGAAGTTAGTTAAGAGAATTGTGGGAGAAAGAATAACCTGAAGAAAAATACGGCACAAGCGGAACCTTAATTAAATAAATTACTTTTTTGGTTTTTCGAAAGTGCTATTAATAATAATAATTATTATAATTCTCAATTTGATTTTTGTTTATCCCCAATTTGAACCTGACAAAATATCGTGCAGTGCTCTCAAACGCTGTACCATGTCAGGTATCAAACGATAACAAATTTTTTTTTAATTTTTTTGTATTTAAAATTTTTTATTCTATTTTCAAACAAATTACCCTATCATTTTAGTTATATTTGATTTGTTGAAACGTGGTTTCTTATGGTTGATAAAAAGTTAAAGTTTTTATTTTACGTCGATGTAAAAATTCTTATGTCTCTGAGATTTGTTGGCTTTAAAGGGACAAAGTTTTATCTCGACTGTTTGACATGAAATGTATGAATTGTTTTTATGTGAAAGATATTCCGAGTATTGCAATTTGTTAATGAATAAGTTATTTTGTTTAAAGCTATCTTATTTGTCTGATTTATTCGAAATTTTGAATAAGTAAATACAGACATGCAAGGAAAACGCAAAAACTGACAAATTAAAGGCATTATATATGTGAACTTGGATTTTCAACATTAGAAAATATCAAAACACATAAACGTAATTGTTTAAAAGACGTTGATTCGGAAATTCGAGTTAGCACTATCGACAATTAGACCAAACATTGATAATCTTTCTGGCAACATCAATTAAAAAATATCGATCAATAAAGTGTATTTTAAATACTTATAATTAATTTTAGCTTCTAAAAAATAAATTTATGGTGTGCCGCATGAAAGTGTAACAACAAAAACTGAGAAGCACTGATCTAGTGTAGCCACAAACACCGTTTAAGTAGCATCTCTAATTGAAAAATTATTTCTTATTGTAGTTCAATTTAAAACAATTCGATTTATAATGATTCTATAGCGTCGACCGTGTCAGAGTTGCATAGGTCTAAAGTCAAATCAAAAAATACTGCAACAAGCCCGACATCCACATCAGAAACATGAATCACTCCACACCGAGTATTTTCTGGATCGCATATCACCAAGGACATCCTTTCGTTATAAATTCAATCTTTCTTATAAATCAATTTATTTTTTAATAAAACAAATAAATATATTTTTTGAAAATTAACATAATTATAAATTCACGTTTTGTTAGAAATGGAAGTACCTACATTATATTCGCATAGCCTTAATCATATTAGAACAAACTTTGATAGGAAAAAATATCAAAAATTAAATGAAAAAACTAAAAAAATGATTTTAAAAAGATTACATAAAGAAATGAGATATTCGAAGGATCCATTTGTAAATGATTATGATCAATATTCAAACATATACAAGATTCCAGATGTGGTACAGAAAAATGTTTTCTGTGTTGAATTTACTGATCACATTGACGTTAAGGATGTTGTCAAGATGATTCAAGCTTATCCGAATTTATCGAATATTAAAATATGCGGAATGACTTCATTAGAAAAGAATCCTTTACTACCATTCTTACCCAATAACGTCCAATCATTCTCACTTCTGAATTATACTAACCAAGATCTGCTGCATTCCCTATTTATGACTGGATTTAACAAAGTAACATCTCTTGAACTGAGTAATATGTTTATGACTGAACAAATCTTTAAAAACAGCACAATTCAAATAATGGATAAACTGGAACACCTATTCTTCAAGAACGTCGTTATTATAGACTTTGAAGAATTTGCGGCAAACTTAAACAGTCCAGAGTCCCTGTGGTATAATTTATATCAATTTCAGTGATTTTTCGCATTCAAATATTAATTACTCCACTTTAGAAGTTAATTTTATTCCTCTTCTCGAAAAAACCAAGAATCTCACTTTTCTTTATATATACGGCTATATTGTAGATGTAGAAAAATTAACAGAGTTATCAATTATAATAATCATAGCCACGTGGCCAAAATTGGATTGAAAAAAACAAGTGTTAACCATCTTATAAGTTTCAATGTGGATATAAGTGAATCGGTAAATCAGATGATATAATATAGAATGATAAAGAATCACTTATTAATCACTTAGTCACGTTTTTCTTACCTTTAGGAGGTGAGCAATTAGTGTATGAGGAATTTTATGATATCTGCGATGGGAACAAAAAATATATAAATGCACTATTAAGTAGATTTCTGAAGGTATTGTGAAAACATTTGTTCAGTCTTTAGACAGAAGATCTAAGCTTACATATCCAGAACATATTATGTAAGTGAATTTTGTTACTCCAGCAATCTTCTAAGTTATATTACCAAAAAATTTCAAATTTCGTATTATAATCGTTGGTGTGTGTTGCCTTGATTGCTAGTTTTATCTATGATATTTTTCTTGACGCTTTTATTGGTTGCATATACAACCAATTGTACAGTGGTGAAATTGTAGTAGAATTTTAAAATTTTAGGATGTCTTTAATTGTTCAAAGTTATTACAATTTGTAAAACAATGGAGGACATCAATCTACGTTTGCAAATCTTTATTTTAGTTGCCTTCGTTCTCATTCGTAATTAAAAAAATGTCTTTTCGCTACGACATCTAAAATGATAGCAACGACTGTTGTCGATCTATTCTGAAAAATATGAGCATAGAATTTCTGATCTATCTTGGGAATTCCGGATATGTCAAAGTTTAAAATTAATGTCATGGTAATTGTAGTACTGCTTTGAATGTCTTGAAACACCCAACAAGCTGACTATTGGGATATCCAATGTGTTGAGAAATCTTCTAGGTATTCGACATATATTCAGTTAGACGCAAATGAAAAAAATGTGGATTTGTTTGTTGATATGAATGGAATACCTCATATTCGCAGTCTATTTAAAAGAGTTCCATTTAACTACTATGAACGTTATATTGTAATTCCACCGATTAAAGTTGCGAAAACTCTAGCTAAATTTCCAAAATCAAGAGGTTTATTTGCGAGGTGTGGAATAGTAGAAGATTTATTGTAAAATTAGTGTTTCATTAAAAGGAATACTGATTTCGATCAACTTGATTTTAATGTGCACTAATTTATCTGGAGTTTCATGTGTTTTACATTGGGAGATCCAAAAATTATTTTACCTGCATTTGTAAATTTGGATATCGGCGATTTGAGTCCAAATGAATTCATTCTAAATAATATTTTTCTTTTTATAGAAGAAAATCCGTATGAAGCAGATTGCGACATCCATAGTAGGTCGTTTAATTTTCAAACTCTAAGGACAATGGTGCCAACAGTAAATTTGTTAAATGTGAAAGCAGACAAAATAATTTGTCTTTGGGTTGTATGGGAATTTGCTAATTTAACCACTAAATCTCGTTGATCTTTGTTTTAATAATAGCAAATGTATTAATGGACATGTTGAGTCCCCATAACATAATTCAGAAAATTGAGAAGATATGTGTACAATCCAATATGAAAGAGATCCATTCCTATGTTGCGATCTTTAAAACAAATTACAATGTTGTTATTTTAATGATTTTAGAATTACATGAATGGTCACTGATGAATTCTTCAAGTTATCTAATCTCATTATTAAAAAATTATAAACGATACGTATTCATTACTTTGTTGTCTAGAGACTTAAATGCTCACTTAGCTACAACAAACTAATTTCTCTCTGATAAATCGAATTTTTTTTAAATCAAATATTGTTAAACTATAATCACGTCAGAAATCATTCAACAAGGATATGGAAATTTTCGGTTCCACATATGTGTGAACAGTTGTTTTCCTTAATGAAATTAACAAAATCGTTTTAGAGAACATGACTGATTTATGAACTTGTCATCTGAACACTTTTCATTTCTGATTAAGGCTGGAACTCGACCCCAAATTAAAAAATTTACTGGCTTCCCTACACCTCTAAATGACCCAATAACATACAAAGAAGTTCTGAGCGCTATCAACAAGAAAAAAATAACATTAGCGCATTGATATATAAAATAAATCATGAAAATTATTGACAAAAAAATTGTCAACATTTTTTGAAACGCATATATTTTTATACTTGGAGAAGGTCTTCTATCCCAGACCAAAGACTAGGGAACTAGGTGAGCACAGAATATAATTTTTTTACAATTAAGTAAATATTGAGTCTGTGTGGTCTTAAGGGACTGAATCTCCATGTTTTCATTCTCGGCAATTCAATAATTAGAGACAAGAAATCCTTCAATTGTAGCCAAATGCCATTTCTTTTATTAAATTACTTGCAGAATCCCTCAGAAAACATATAGCCGACTTTTTCTTTCACATTTTTATGGAACTGGAAGAGCATCAGTTCACTTTTGAAAATGACTGAGTATGTCCTCTCCTAAAAGTCTTTCTGTTTAAATATAACCTCTCTATTTGCATGTTTCAGGTGCTACCAAGGGTCGTAGCAGTTGCCGTATTTGACGGTCAATATCATCAAATTCAATATTAATTTGTCCTATATACAGGGTTTCAAGTATATGTGAGAGCACTATCACATCACTGTGAGATTCTGTCACATCAATTTAAAAATTTTCAACAACACTGCAAATCAATCAAATCATTCCGGAAATTTTCAAAAAACAGAAAAAAACCATAATTTTAAGAAAAAATGAATGAATTAATTTACTGAGAAACGCCTTATCAGGACAGAAACTGAATTACGTTTTTCGAGGCATTCTGCTACCTGAAAATGGAACAGCTCGATGGTATCGATTCCCTCTTCCGTACCACTATTGAACGTATCACAAATGTGAAATTTGACAACCCAGGGTGGGACCAGAAGACCCTACCTGTTAGCCTAGGCTGACTAGGAATCCCTTCACCGAAAGATCTGGCTTGTCCAGCGTATTTGTTTTCTTTGGCTCCAGCCGACTGTTGATGAAGATGATTTTCCAACTACAAACAGAATCATCTGAAATCACAGATATGGAGAATTCGAAAGAAATAATGCATGATCAGAAAGACCGTTACAAGACCATCTGCGAGGATAAATATGAGAGGCTTCTGAATCAATAAACCAACACAGACGTGCCTGTCTAGTTACAAGAAGATGCGAATGTAGTTGCGCTTGGATCAATGCACTCCCTGTTGGTAGTATCGGGACCCACCTTGATGACGATACCGTCCGCATCGGCATTTCCACCATACTTGAACTGGAGATTTGCCGGTGTGGCGCAACCGTCGATTGTTATGGACACCATGCCCTCTCGTGTCGAAGAAGTGCAGGACGATTCCCAAGACACGAGGCGAACAACGGAATTGTCAAGCATGCCCTGGAGTCTGTGGGATACCCCGCCATACTTGAACCTGTTGGCCTGGATAGAGAAAACTGAAAACGTCCCGGCGGGATCACAATATTTCCATTCGAAGAGGGGAAACCTCTGGTCTGGGTCGCTACTTGTGTAGACGCACTTTGCCCGTCCAACATTGTCGGGAGCGCGGTAGACACACTGTATGCCGCGGAAAAAAATGAGGGCAAAGGAGAAGAAATACAAAGCGCTACGCAACCGATTCGAGTTCTATCCGATTTTGGTTGAGACAACCAAGGGAATAAGTGAAAAATCGCTTGCTTCCCAAAGAAACTTGGACACCTAGCTGCACTAAAAGCCACGACGCGCTTGAGACCCAGGTTGATCTCTGTTGCAATCCTGAGAGGCAACGCAACATCGATAATGTCGGCGAGGTCCTCTTTGGATGGATGGTGTTGTTAATTAATTACTTCCATGCAATATTTGAATTATATTTACTAATTTCCTTAATTATTTTCATATTAAACGATAGTTAACACTTCAAATTTCTTGGAGACCTCCAATAAAACAGTTTTTTCATTCGTAGGTTTTAGGTTATTACATTTTTATCTTGAAAAGATGTTTTCCATTGGGTTCAGCATGGGAAAGAATTTCAGTTGATTACCATCCTTCAAGAATCTTTCAGCAATTTTATTCGTTCTGTGAATTACTGCGTCGTCACATATGACTAATATATTAGTCAGACTTAATGAATTGGCGCTATTTTCTTTAAACCATCTAAAAAATCTTCCTAACCTATTCCCCAAAAATTTTTCTCTCTACAACTCCCTGGCTGCTATCCTGATGGTGCTAAGCTGCTCTTACAAATCTTCATTTCTTTTTAATAATGAGGTAGAAAACCAATGGAATGTCCAGTAAATAGAAAACTCATACTGCTTCTGACAATCCACAACTCGATTCACTTTAGAAATAACCCTGAAATTTAAAATATTCCTCTAATTGGATGTGCATTAGCTCATGTGTGGACACCAGAATCTTTCATTTTGTTTATCCATGGTGAATTAATTGTAAGTAGAGACTTCAACGCAAAAAAACTTTTTGGTTCTCCAGTGATATCGCCAATGTTCCTACTTTGAGGAAAAAGGTACCAGCCAAGTTAACTGAGATATGCTCTTACTGTCGGCTTGTCAGAACTCGGAAGCGTGGGATTTCCTGCTCTGCTTGTGAAGATTTCTTCCACCTCGGGTGTATCAAGCTATCCCAATCCGCAGCGAGCCTGCTTGGAGTGTGACAATGCCAATCATGCTTCGGCCTATACAGGGAGGTTCCCCGTGCCAGCGCCAATGTCAACTCTCCCGTTAATTATCCATCAACCACGGATCCTGAAAAATTCCTACGCCTCATCTCTGAATTAAGTTCTTCGTGGACTATCTCTGTGAGGATTCCTGTCGCTGCAGAGACCCTTTCCAAAACGATCGAAGATGCCTTCCGGACTAACACAGTACAAGATTGGATGGCTTATTCAGTTTTGCGCCTTCCGCACAAGGATTAGATCGAGATGGTCACGGGAAGAAGTCTCTCGCTACCACCATGAGGACCAACATTCGTTCTTTTTTGGGAGGTATCCTCATCCCCAGTCGTTCCTTTGCTTCTAACCGTATGATGGTGACACGTGTTCAGAACGAGGAAGTTGAAGTGCTCCGACTCTTCTCGAGTACCAATCAAATGACGTTCCTATTGTTTTTATGGATGAGAGAAGCTTCTCGAGTACCAATCAAATGACGTTCCTATTGTTTTTATGGATGAAACTAATTTTAACATAGCCGAAGAACGGGAAAATCAATATGAGGTGAACGTTGTACTACGCCTTTAGTGTACCAAAGACCAGTGGTTTTGGTAATTGACAATGCTCCCTGCCACAATGGCCTAGAAAATTATATTTTACAAGATCCAGAAATAAACAGAAATTTTGCGATTAGCACAATATAGTTCAATGTTAAATCTGATAGAAGGTGTATGGGCAATTTTAAAATCCGAAGTTAAACGAGAATTTTCTACAAAAATGTCAAAAATTTTATCTCATGAGACAACGTCTACGCTCACAAAAACTGAGTATCGTCTGCATGTACTGTAAAAAATTATAGAAGAATCAATGAAAAACATAAGTGCGGGACAATGCAGTAGTTGATTGCACGGATACAAGTGGTTTTACCCAGTGTAATTAATCTTAACAATGTTCATTTCTAACAGTCAAATAAAAATTTTCTTGTTAAAAAATTTAAATAAATTTTTGTCAACAATTTGAATTTGCTTGCTCCATTCTGAATTTGTTTATTCCCAATTCCATTTGCATTTTCCCAATTTGATTTTGTTTATTTTTAATTTGAACTTGAAAAGGGATAGATTATAGTGGACGACCTGTTACTAAATGGAATAATAGTTTCGAACTTAAGACATTTAGTAGACATGAAACATATCATGTCGAGAGCACATATCGTATTTTTTAAGAATTTATATATATTTCTAATGTCTGAGTCGAGTCGCTTAAAAAGGGAAAGGATCTGTATCGACTGCGAGAAGTTGCGTATAACAGGAGCAACAGAAGATGACTTTTTCGATATTTTCTTCATCTCTAGTCGGCGTTCCTCTAGGTATCTCACCCACTTTTTGTATTCATTTATTACAGAAAGATGTTTTTCAAACTTTAATGGAGAATTTAAACTGGAAAGAAGTAAATACGTAAAAAAGGTTAAGAGATGTCGATCAGAAAATTTTCTTGTATGAATGTTAAAAATTAGTTAGTTAAGTGACTCGAACTCACTAACTTTTAGGAAACCAGCGGCTCTTTAGTAGTAAGTGGCAAATACCGTTCACTTCCATAAATATGACTTTCTTAGCACTGTCTACTACTTCAGGATATTCAAAAAGGTAGAGAAGTACAATGAAATTAAATTTATTTATAACCCCGGATACACCGAGAAAGAAGTTAAAGTAAACAACTAATTAAGTGGATTCAATTTCCACTTCTACAGAAAGAGTCCATCCGGAATCAGCTAAAGGGTAAAAGACGACCATAGTTGCAGTTGTGGAAACCCATCCAGTGGAGTGGGGGAGAGCAAATAATCCTTTTTCGTGCCGGCCTGGCATTGGGCGCCACCTAGACAGGTGGATCATATGATGCCACTCTAATAAGAAGAGAGAGGAGGAACAGACGAACAAAACAGAATCTTCAATCAATTAGCCACGAAGCACCACATAGTGCCACGCGGCAATGAAATTAAATGAAAATGAGAATTTTATTACTAACGAGAGTTTAGCAGTAAAGTCGATTTTTATTAGTAAATTAATAAGTAATTAAAATATTTAAAAAATAATTAAATATTTTCAAATCAAGAGAATCAGTTGCTTGTGGTGTCGTTTAGTTTATGAACAGATTTCAGAAATCAAACACAAATCTGATCCAATCTGAAAAAAATATATCTAAATTCAAAAAAATCTCGATAAGCGATGAAAATGGCGATAATTCTGTATAAGTCCCATATAAGATTATAGTTTCACGATGTAGCTTTGATGTTAACCACACATAGAATTATCTTAATTCTCAATTCAAACGTGTCTTTTTCGTTTGGCTTGTCACTAATTAAGAAAATTGAAAATGTCCCCACACATTACAAATTACACCGAGTATGATTTTAAATATTTATTGAATTTATTTTTTTTATGTATTCAAATTAATTTTTAAATTAATAATAATTAGGTAAAAATCGCCCTTCATCCGGCAAAATATCCAAGTCCTTTCCGAAGCAACTCAGAATCCATCACTGTCGACTACAAAATGCTAGAGTTTAAGCAAATTCTTGAAAGCACTGTTGAAAGAACCCAATCACACAACCATTCGTCATCATTTGAGTTATCCCATGTGGGTATTGGAGGGATAGAACGGGCAAAGAAGGCCCAGTTCGAGGAGGATGGTCAGACTATGAATGCTGCCTTTAGTGATCTCAAAAACCTGATGGAATTGGCTTCCACCATGACTGATCTGAGCAGATCTCTTTCTGCCAAACTGGAGGCCACGACTTTTTCCAACGAAAAGGACTCCTCCTCAGTTGCCTTCAGATCGATGCTCCTCTCTATCGGGATTGACAATCCTGTCACACGTGGGGGTTCGAACTACCACAGTGAATTATCCCAGCAGGTCCACGATTTTCTGCTTCCTTTGGTTGAGAAGGTTGGTGGAGTGATGTCCCTGACTGAAGCCTTTTGCTATTACAATCGGGCTCGCTCAATGTCTCTGATTTCCCCACAAGACATGGTCCTCGCGGTTGAGAACTTTACCAGTCTTCCAAGACAGAACCTGTTTTTCAAGAAATTCTCGAGTGGGAGTTCTGTAGTCCTGTCAAATTGTCAAGATAACAAATCAGTACTCCAAAAGTTGGGGGAGGATGTCAAAAAGGCATTGAAAGTGTCTGGTTGTTGTGTTGTGGTATGTATTAGTTGAGGTTTATGCCGGGATTACTCGAATTCCCGTGTTCCTTGCCAGAGAGAGACTGAAAGAGGCGGAGGATGAGGGTATCATATGCAGGGACGAATCTGAGGAGGGTGTTCACTTCTATTTTAATATATTTTGACTTTGTTGGGAATTTATTTAACAAATTTGTGATAAGTTGGGTAAGTGGGTAATCACGAAACATCGATTGAGAATTGAGGACTTTATTTCCGACGCTCCACGATTCTGTGACTGTCCAGGAACCACCAATGATTATCCATCACGTTCAAAACACTAATTAGAGTAGGGAGAAAACCAAGGCCATGTAACCAGTTTTGAGTAATAAGTAAGGCTACAGGTCAATTGATATTAGACTCCGTTTGATTGGACAATTTAAAGTCCTAAAATATTTTTTAGTTTTTTCTGTTTTTCCCTCTTGTTCTGGCAAATAATTTTCACTTCGCCGCTTTAATTTTATTCAAAAAACCCCTAGACCATCTAGAAAAAATGGTGTCAAAACTAACTAATCAAGAGATCCCAACTTCTGGCAACTCTCTGACTCTCCTTGAGTGGTCCACCACCAATCCGATCAAAAATAATACAACTATGGCAATAAACTAATGATTTTAGCCATATAGGTTATCCTGCTTTGACATTAAAGTATATGTGATGGAATCAGAGCCCTCCTACCCCGGGAGGTTCTGGTTTACTCGCCTCGCTTCGATCATCATAAGGATATACAAGACTACATGAACAGAATCGGACGATCGGTTTGTCGCTATACCCTTTCTGTTTTCTAGACGACCAGAAGACTGGACACTTCACTTGTTTTTGGTTGCTTTTGTATTCTGCGCCACACCAGATGCACCTGACGGATTTCTGGGAGCTTTTAGTGGTCACTTTCCTGTTAGTCATCAGTTTCCTTCTCTTGAAAGGACCGGGGATAATAATTGAAGGTACCAGGGGTCCATATACACAACTTAAAGAGTTATAATCTTCTCGTCGTTTGTCAGCACTGTGAACAGATTTTCAGTGAGATGGCCCACGTTGCTCTAGTTTAGGGTTCCCAAACTTATTCAAGTCATCGCCCCTTTAACAAACTTTTAAAAAATATCGCCCACCAGGAAAACTTATATAGTAACGAGTTGGAAATATTAATGTGAACAATGATGTTGCAAAAAGTTAGACACAAGTTTTTCAATATTTGGGTTCATGTTTGTAAGCCTAATCCGTAGATCTTTTTTCAACAATGTCCAAGTGATTTCTCCTTTTGTAGCTGTGATACAATACTGAAGACTCTCTCAACCAAATAAGAAGTTGGGAAAGCAATAAAAAACAATATTGATTTTTTCCATAATATAGGATATTTTTCAGGATATCTTTTTTAACCAAAAATCTTGATACGACCGGTTTTTAAAGTGGGTTTAATTTCAAAATCGTTTTTTAACATAATTATTTTTTGACAACAAGAGTCAACGTCATCTACATTCTGAAAGGGGTCTATCACCCAATCTGGAACTTTGAGTTCACATAAATCTTTGAAACGTCCCTTCATATCTTGTTCAAGAGTGATCAAATGTTCAATATAAATTTCAAAATCATCTTCAGAAAGGAAGTCTTTAAGACGTTGAGACGTGGAAATTGGATTAATTCTTTCCTGCCAATATTCCTACAAAATAAAGGTAGTTTCGAAATAAAAGCAAAAATAAGTGACTTTGCTTAAAATAATTTAAAAAATAATTATGTTATGTTATCCAAATAAGTCGTGACCGACCCTTGGAGATCTCATGAGCAAGTTTCTCCACTCTCCCCGATCCGTTGCAATTTGGAGTAGCCTTGATATAGGCATTCCCGTGACGTCTTCCACCGTGGATAGCCACCGAGTCTTCGGTCGACCAGGTCTTCTCTTCCCAGTAATATTGCTCAGCATAATGATTTTTTCCAGGGAATCAGAGCGGACAACATGCCAAAAAAAACGCCAATCTGTGTTTTACGATTCTTTTCTAGCGAAATGTCATCTCCACTCGTTTGAGTACATTGGTGTTTGTTATTTTGGAAGTCAAGGAATTCTTAGTAACCTCCTCCAGCATAATACCTTGATTAAATTAATATCAGCAAATTGTAATTTCACATTAAGTTTATTAAACTTAGCAAAAATATCTGCTAGTAAGCCACATCATGTTTAACGGATTCTAGTTCCGGGTCAATTTGAGACGATTTGAGAAATTCTACAACAGTGCTGAAAAGAGAGAAAATCCGCGCCAAACAGTATTATAACCACCGTACTTCAGTATGTACCAATAGTCGTATAAAATCTTCATTTTCAATACATAGCTCTCGACAAAGACGTGAATTTAAAGAGTTGGATTTAATTTTGTTAATAGCAGAAATAACTGTGTTAAAAGAGTCATGTAGACGACCATTTGTATTTTTAGCCACCAGATGCTGTCGATGGATCACGAAATGAATAGTCATTACATTGGTACGTGTTGTTTTAAGTATGCCACAAACCACGATAGCGACCAATCATTGAAGGTGCCTCATCAGTTGGACATGCAACTATATTTGTTAATGTTATATCTGTAAGACAAGAAATTCATGGACTTTGTCGAACATTGTATCAGTTTCAAGCTTTCGAGCAAAAGTAATTGTTGAATAATAAATTTAAAATTACAAGTTCATCATACTGAAATTTTATTATGTTAATTAAATGTATGATATAAATTTTACGAATAATTTATTATCGCCCTTTTGAAATTAAAAACGCCCCTCGATAAACGATTTAGTCATAAACGCCCCCGTTGAATTTCCAGATATCGCCCACTTTGGGAAACCCAGCTTTAGATTCTCCACATCCAAAACGTTTGCAACATGTTCACTTTAATTTTCTGATTTTTCTATTTATCCTGGTACGTTCTGACTGTAAAAAGTATTTCCTGTCTGTGTTCGTCATGTTTTCTAGCGATAGTCGAAGATCCTTCTGTTTTGCAGCTAGTGGGGAACATTGGGGTGGCCCTGCTCGGTACCTCGTGCGTATTGCGGCCGCCTCCCAATGTGTTCGTTTGCAGCCATGTGAATTCTTTCCATTGTATGCGTCCAAGTGACTCCCGGTGGAAGGCCTAATGTTCCATAGATGCTCGATATATATTTCGAGTAAGTGTGAAAAACATAATCTCTCGACTAGATATCCTCTCCGTATGACCTGAAATGGATTTGTTTCTGAAGTGGGTGCATAGCGACTTGTAGTATTAAACAGGGCCACGACGATCTTGTGGTCGCTTTCCACAACGGCCCATCCGTATGACCTCAAGTCCAGTATTAGTGTTCTATCTTTCTGTCGGCAAAGCATGTAATCAATTTGATTGTAAATCATCACATGGCCCCCTGATTCATTTCTTCTGCAGCACGTCCAGGTAGTCTTATGTCGTGCAGCGTGCGCAAATGCAGTGTTACACAGAATTAGAATAAGCGTGCAAAAGGTCGAAAATAAAAGAGGTCGAAGGATCGGTCCCTTGTTCCCTCAAAAAACAAAAAAATTATTTGAGTCAATAAAGCGATTAAGCGTCAAAGGGTCGAAAATAAAAGAGTCGAAGGATTGGTCTTTTGTTTCCTCAAAAACAAAAAAAATTGATTTTGAGTAATAAAGCGATTAAGCGTGCATAAGGGTCGAAAATAAAAGAGGTCGAAGGATCGTCCATTGTTCCCTCAAAACAAAAAAATTATTTTGAGTCAAAATAAAGCGATTAAGCGTGCAAAAGGTCGAAAATAAAAGAGGTCGAAGGATCGGTCCTTTGTTCCCTCAAAAAACAAAAAAATTATTTTGAGTCAATAAAGCTATTAAGCGTGCAAAGGGTCGAAAATAAAAGAGGTCGAAGGATCGGTTCTTTGTTCCCTCAAAAAACAAAAAAATTTATTTTGAGTCAATAAAGCTATTAAGCGTGCAAAGGGTCGAAAATAAAAGAGGTCGAAACATTGGTTTTTTGTTTCCTCAAATAACAAAAAAATTATTTTGACTCATTTATATACTATTTCCATTTTGATGGCTCATTTTTTTCACTGAAAAAAAGAGAAAAATTAGGCTTAAGAGACAGAGAATTAAATTTAAAAACCGATATACTATCATCAACAGGGTCCTGGGCCAATTGCTAACTGGGTATTTGTCGGCGTCTTTGAATGTATAAAAGCTTTCTAACTCTTGAGAATTTGGTTTAAAACAACCTTAAATCTCGGTTTTTTTCCTTGGGGATTTAGCATCTCTACTTTACTCAGGGATTTTACTTTTCTATTTTCCTTGGGGATTAAACTTATCTCTACTTTTTTTTTCTCTTGAGACATAACTTAGTGGTTGTTAATGTTTTCAAGTGATAAATTTGTCTTATCAACCCGGACAGTGTCAACGCTTTGGTTCATATGACACGACATTTATTAACCCCGGATACACCGATAAAGAAGTTAAAGTAAACAACTGATTAAGTGTATCCAGTTTCCACTTCTACAGAAACAGAGTCCATCCAGTAGTGTCAATTTAAAATTATAAGTTCACCATACTGAAATTTTATTATACAGTGCGACCCCGAATTGGGGAAATTTTTCCCCAATTTTGAGGTTTCCCCCAAAAAAGAGGGTTTTCCTTAAATTTGGGTCTCCCCTGTTCAATATCCTACCTTAATAATATAATCATGACGGATAATTACAATTTTTATTTTTTAATACAAAATCTGTTAATTTTAGTCGAGTGTTTTGATTTTTTCGCATCGAACTCATAAAATTTGCTTTGAATCTGTATAGATCAAAGACATTTTCCGGAGTATCTTGCTTAATGACATTTAGCAGTATTGTGAATGCGCATTCCGCAATATTCATAACTTGTTGATCATCCAAATGTTTTAGAAATTGTTCGCTGCAGTCCTCTTCATCACTACTGTTATCATCCCAGAAACTTCCCAAAATCGCATTTTTCACAATATCCGAATCAATCAGACTTTCTCCGGTGTCCTCTTATTCCCGACAGTCATATTCCAAAGCCTTTTCAAAGTAATGTCGTATTGAAGTTTCTGTAATCTCTCCCCATGCCAATTTCGAACATGAAATAGCATCCAATAATGTGATTCCCTTTATTGCTTCATCTATTTGAGCTACAGGATTTTTATCATAGATAATCGTTTTCATCATCCAATTATTAAAATGATTCTTAAATGCCTGTATTATCTATTGATCACATGGCTGAATTAATAAAATTGTGTTTTTTAGAAAAAATAGGGCCTAATTCGGGGTCGCACTGTATTACCGTATCTTGCATTTTTATAAAATATTTTGAATTTTTTATAAAAATGGACAAGGAAAGTTCAGATGAGGGCTCTCAACAAGGGGAAAGCGAATCCAGCGAATCATACGATTTCAATTTGGACAGGTGACTTTTAAATGTTGTATGGCTAGTGATGTATTATCTCGGGAGTCGAATAATTGGTCTCCTTTCGATGGATATGGGAATGACGATGAGTCGGAAAGTCCAATGATAGTGACCCCGAGACTCAATTAGAATTTCCATGAAGGAGTCTATATTGAAGAAAAAACCCAACTTTGGAGTTTGCAGTTCCTGTGATCGACCTTATACCTACAGCTATTGGCAGATCCCTTATATTTTGGTTTCCTGTATTCATACAATGTGCAAGAGATGCATTTATGCTCAACTCAATAAGACAGGGTGGACTATTGAGTGCACGT
Organism: Dicyema japonicum; assembly: GCA_011109175.1. Classification (NCBI taxonomy): domain Eukaryota; kingdom Metazoa; phylum Dicyemida; class Rhombozoa; family Dicyemidae; genus Dicyema; species Dicyema japonicum. The sequence goes on from RDEW01000036.1 coordinate 156,607, forward strand.
TGTGTGGTGAAGAGACAGAACTTCCTCTAAAAGAGAGATTTTCTGTACTGAGAATCAGCGAAGATGAACTGAATGTAACCAACCAAAATACAAACTCCGGACAACCCAAGAGTTGATGGATATTATATTGTTCGACTATTTTATTATTTTTTATTCAGTGAGTATCCGCATGTAGTCTACTAGTAGGAAGGCCAGTAGCTTATCTCCAAAATTATCTGAGGGAAAGCCATAAAAATTTTAGAAAATGATAAAATTTATTTCAAACTCAAATTAACTTGGAACATTGGCAGTTTAGAATTTACCGAATCCTTACTGAATTTGCTCCTCCAAATGGACTCCCACAAACCCAGGACCGTTGAAGAAGACAGAGGCACTATCATAATATAAATTTTTCGAACCATTAAACACTTATGCTATTAACGAGGGATATTTTGAGGATGAAGTCAATTGACGTATTTCTTCAACACGGAAGGACAAGTCATTCAGATTCCAAAATAGTCCTGTATCCCTTTCAAATAGTGACCAAATAGAGTGAGGGAAAGATGTCATCCTGGTTTTCTCATTTATTTATTTAAAACCGAGAATCATGAGATAGGTAAATCACATGACATCACCCCACGAGGAACAGAAACAGAACCAATGAGGAAAACCATAGATTTAGTAGTCAGCAGGGGATTGGACCAAGATAATTTTATTAAGCTAAAGAATGAGCTTTGCTGGTATATGAGCGAATCTCGCTGCCATTTTGAGAGGGAATAGTCACGTTGTCAGGGCGGCCGCTTTATGACATTTTTATTTATTTTATTTTGTTTGAACAATAATAAAAATTTAAGCCAAATGATGACTATTAATTCCAAAATTACTCAAGGTTAAGTAATTTTATAAGTCGGTACTTTAATAAATTTTACAAGTTAATTTTAGTGGCATTCCGATAACGTGGCGTAGCAGGAACGGGAAGTATAGTGGTCTCTCGAACCGTGATTGGCTGTTCGATTCTCACGCAGCCTGGTCGAAGGATTCCGTTCAGCTTTGTGCTTTCTTTGGTTGATCCATTTGTCGAAGGAAACGGCCAATCCTTGACAGATGTCCAAAGGGGATTTATCTCCTTCCACTCCAGTGGAGGGGTTTCCACAGTGGCAGATATGACAGGACGCGTTCCACTCCGACTATGGGAACTCGAGGAATGCTTTCAAAACGTTTGCTTTCACAGTTGATATCACGTTTTCGACATGCTGTGAAAAACTAAGAGAGACATCCGAGGATCCGAGTAAGTTGCCTGGTCGGTAACCCTGTAAATTTATTTCATTAAAAATAAATTTATATTTTTATTCTCATTTTCAAAAGGACTACAACATTTTTGGTGTCAAAAGAAAATTTTTGTTAACTGAATAGATTTTAGTCATATATGTTGTGAGGTACGATTTAAAAAACAATTAGAGTCACCCGAACTCTCAAGATCTAACTTGGAAGACTCCGGATTACAAAAATTCCCAAAACGTTCCAAATATATAGCAATCTTTTTCGGTAGTGGTCCCAGTTTATACTTGTCAAATCATAGCGTACTAGAGCAGGCCTGACCTAAAGGAGTTAAGAACACTCTTGAAGAGTGGCTTGGAGCAAATCACCTATCCCTTTCTTTATCGAAATCCACCGTCACTGCATTCACGTCCAACCGCCGTCAACTAAATTTTCAACCAATTTTAACAATTCATGGACAAAAACTACCCGTTACGAAACATCCTAAAATACTTGGAGTTATTTATTTAAATATTATGAATTGGCACAACGTTCCTCTAATACACCTGGACTGGACTGACCGATCTATGGGAGCGACCAACATCTGCTGCGTTCTATTTAATTGCTGTTGGCCTCCTACAAGTTAGTGAGGCTGGGGTTACTTAACTAACTAACGAGGATTTTCACCAGCCATCCACATGACTTCCACTTCCTTCTCGGACTGTGGGTCCACCACTTCGTTAATGTAATGAGTTGCCCGTTCTTCCAGTCGCCTCGACGCGTAAAGGATTTTGTCAATTGGTGTCTTGACTCCATGTTTGTGCTCGACATTAATACTTTCTAACGTCATATTTAAAACCACTGATTGAATATACGCTCTCATTATGGAAAAGACTGTTTTCAATTTAATTAAGAAGCTACTTTCCGTCTGATCATCAATAGAGATTCAATTTGGACCGAATCACTAGAGATTTACAAAGATGATTTTTTTTACCTAAAGATGTCGAGGACTTTGGTAAAATGTTCCACTTACCCATAGGACCCCTTAAAATTAATTTTATAAGTTTTAAATAGATGACTTTTACCTAAAAATGTCGTTTCGCTAAAATCCCGTGATGTTTATTGATGAACTTACCCAAAACCTGAAAAAATTAATTGGAGATCATTTTGAAAAAGGCCATACTGAATGGACACGTAAAAAATACACCGGACACATAAAGCCTACGATTATTGTCTATTTCCTAAAACAAGTTGGTGTATGCCTGTGTGGTTCATCAGCTTTGTAGTGGTGTGATGAATAGGTGGAGTATTTATTCTAAACTATAATAGACACCAAATAGACCAGATAAACTTAAAAAGGCGAATCCTTCAAGGGAAAGCATGTCTCTACTGGTTTGTGTCTCTGTTGTAGAGGCATTGATTCGATCCCTCAATGATCGGTTTAGCAAATACCAGTTCATTATGAGGGTGTTTGTTTCAATACTAATCAACTTCTTTTTATTGACGACCTGAAGATGTATGCTCGATTAGTCGAGGAGCTCTACTCATGGGGTCTGGTGCTAGGGAGTTCTTTGAGAGCATAGGATTAGATTTGAAATATTCCAAGTTTACTACTAACACAAGTATCGAGTTAGTAAAAGTCATGGAGGAACACGAAGGATGTAAGTATCTGGGTGTTACTGGAACTAAAAGTCCTTTATTATGCCTGAGACAAAGTGACAAATTAAATTTATTGACCAAGAAAAACACCGTCATTGCCAGAATGAAAAATTCAGGTGATCCCGACCACCATCAGCAGTCTTTGCTTGCTCGAACTTGAAAGAAATGCCGTCCAGGGTTAACTCCCTTGAAATTGATGAAGGCATTCGTAGACGAGCAGCTTTATTATGTAAGATGTCTTTAAATGCAAAGAATTTGTTCTTAGCATTAATGAATATTTTTTTGATTGTCGACATGTGGAAAGGTCAGCTTTTGTAATGACATTTTTATTGAATAGCTCTTTCGGTGACCCGCCATTGCCTGTGATCGATGTCGAAATCAAACCGACGATATGGGTGGACGAGAATTATTTGATCGAATGTGAATAATGAAAATTATTGTTCGAAAGACGAGAAACATTAAATCTTTAAATTCCATTAATAACGATACTAGTCTTTCATACTTGGGAAAATTCATTACACTATGTGCACTAACAGTACTCCTAAGGTTTTTACACGTAGAAAAATAACTAAATCTTTATTTAATAGCTGAGACTTCCATAATTTGTATTCGGCGACATTATTTCTGGTTAATTAAATATCTTTATACAAGTGGGCGTTGTCTGGCTAATAATTTTTGCTTTTTTTAAGGCATTGCATAATGAAATCACCATCGCAATATTATTTTCCAACATTGCAAGCATTCGGGTGATTTGATAGTGTGCAGTAACTGATGTAGTACTTCGATTATGTTTTTTGAGAAACGAGTATGTAACGCAGATAATTTTTTTCGCAATTCATTTGCCTTGAAACACGCATTGGACCTTTTTGGTTAATAAGCAACTTCATACCTTCGAAATTATTGTATGATTAGATTGGTAATGCTGCTAATTAAGTTATGGGGAAGTAATATGTAACGGCAGGGCAGCCGACTTCTACCCAGACAGTTTCCCCAAGAAATCAACAAACACATGGTCATCTTTGAAGATAATTGACAGATACTATAGAGCGTTTTTGAAACCTCGAATAAGATTTTCGATAGTTCTGCCATTTAGAATAAAGCGGTTGCCGGTCTTTAATAGTCCTGAGAACCCATTCTTCTAGTATTTTATCACAACTTTTTACATGCCACGAGAAGTACAAAAATTACTCTCCTGGTTGAAGGGAGTATTGATATTGTTTGCCTTGAGATTAACCTTTTGTTTGACGTGAAGAGGGGTATGGCTTTTTATGTGCTAGTCCGCTCACCTGTTGTCTTTTAAGCAAACGTGTTCCAATTGATGATGTAATTTCATGCGGTGGATTGGATGCCCTCCCCTCGTGTGAGAAAGGAAATAATGTAATCTGTATGTAATGAGAATATTGTTTTTCATTCAGAAGGTATAAAGATTAACGTAAACAAGAGAAAGTTAACTTTATTCTTTATTATTGCACATTTCAATGCTTATTCTTGGAATACTTTTATATCTTTTGAAAGGAGTTTTATGGAGCACGTGGTAAACGGTTATATCTTAATTATAAACAGCTTTGTTGACAATTTTCACTCTTTTTGTTCTTTCAATCCAACATCTTAGGAATAGTTCCCTTTCAGAGTCTGAATAAATCTTTCCATTATTCGTAGTGATTGATAACTGTAATTGTTGGATGTTGAAATCTCCGTAGAGCTTTGCATTTTTGGATTCCAGTCCGTTATCCACTGTAAATATAAGCCATTTGTAATGATAATTATGCTTTCTTATTAAATCGATCAATCTTTAGTGCCATTGAAAATAAGTCCAAAAATAGGCACTTTTTCGATAGTGGATCTTTTTATAAAGATAGAACATAAGTTCTGAATCATCTATAGTATTTTTTAATATTTATCACACTTATAAAGCAACATCATGCTTTATTCAAGAATAATTAATTTCCAGACGTAGTAAACATTGTTTCTGGATTTAAGGCGACGAATTCTTGTTAATAAAGTACCTTAGATATTATTTAAGAATCTGTTCAATGCTCGACACTGTTTAGAAAGTCTGAGCATTATTGCAGCGAAGTATTTGGAGCAGATAGAAAGGAAATCCTTGTAACGTGAAAGAATATGTATCCAAAAAACTTTAAGACATTTGGGTTCTAGAAATCATAAAATATTTGAATAGAAGAATTCCACCGTCAGAATATGCGAATCAGTCAGTATCAGTTGAACGAACAATTTCACTTTTATCAAAAATTCTCTCTAAATCGCATTTTTAGATCAGATCATATCACTATTTGATTTTATTCTATAATCAACAATTTATATAGGCATTTTTAATTCTGCTTATATTTTATAAGTTAACATAGAAATGGTATTTTTTGATATTTTACAGAAAATATTTGATACTTTTTTTCTATTTTTCGGAAATTATTTGATAATCTTTGAAAAAGATTGCTAACAAATTCAACTTCGTTTTTTCTTACGATTAAAGTGGACATTGAGGAAGAAAGAACCGTTATATGAAAATGTTATTAGCGGTCACAATAAGATATTCTCTGAGAACCACAAAATCATACATGCAAACTCAATTGGCCTAGGTAATTACTTGATATCACTACTGAGTGATAAAGTAAAAAAATTAAATATTAATATTATAAAATTCATTGGTCTCTACAAAGTTCCAATTTGGTCATCAGCTTAGGGTTTGCATGCAGGTTATCGGTTTATAATAGCAGCAGAATGAGGCTGTCATCTTTGGGATAAAATAAGTTGTCCCAGTGCAGGCCCAGTAGGAATCGTTTCAGTGTTACTGATGCTTTTCTGTACGACACGTAGACTCCTGCAATGAAGTACATCTCTTGGTAAAGAAATTACATAATTTATCTGCACCGGTCGTTTTCCAAACAGGGAGACGTTTCACTAGCTCCACAATTTCATGCTAAAATCAAAAGTTCCGCAAGATTCCGCCAAAAAAGGAGCTATGCTAAATTGGACATGGGGAACACATTTATGGATCATGCTGGAACATGTACTGTGAGCATTTTCATGTAGGCGAAGGTTAAACAATCTTCGATTAAATAAAACAAATTATTTTTTCTACTTCTTTTAAACCGACTTTGATTAAATTAGATTAGTTAGTTAAGATGCCATGAGAATTATCTCAAATTAACTTTTGTAAACAGATTATATCAAATTCCGTAATGTAAGATTATTAAATCACTAAAAATAAAACCAAAGTGAAATACAAATCACATATTTTATTATAAATAATAACATTAGAAGCTAAAAATCGTCAAATGTATATCAGAAAAGGATTAATTATAACAAATGTTGTAGTTTTTGCTGTAAGAGACTTTAACTCAATTCCAATAGATTTTTGGATCAATCTCATCATATTTTGGTTCAGTGCTTATGTATTATTATCACAATGACGAAATACTCAATATTAGGACCTTCAGAATATTAGGAAGCATCCTCATCGCTACTGGAACAGCCTCATTTTTAGGAATGATTACTGGAATTGGTGCCCTCTCCAAAAACAAGTTCGCATGTACAATAGTATGGATCGTATGTTAAGGTTTAGTACACTATATCACTCATTTTCATTCTCGCCTGTTACATAGCTTTGACTTCAATTTTTATGATGAACAAGGATATTGTCGTAGTACGTACTAATTCTTTAAGCTTTTCACTGAAGCGAGAGAAAGATTCATATATGCAGTCTTCTATGCCAAACAATATATGGATGCGATTAGCTACTGGCAAAAAACATTGAAATGTTGTGGAAGTCGTAGTATCTTTGATGTGGAACTCCCCTTTCCCCTAAACTGCTGTTTTTCCAAATATTGTAAAAATCATTATCAGTTCTCAATTGTAATCTAAATTTATGAAAGCAGGGTTGTCCTGATAAACTTTGTTATTTGGTCTACAAGTATGAATCATATTACTTTGTTTTCTCAGGAATCATGTTCTCGTTATTAGTTTGTCTATTATTTTATACATTTTTTAGATATTTGGACTCGTCACTGTTTTTTATTATTAATTGGATTAATAATTCTTTTTATTACTCAATATAGTCAATATAGGACATATATGTATCACATAACGTTTCTTAGGTTTTAAAGAATATCATTAGTAGCGTCCGAGTTACTATCAGTGCTCCTCAAAATCTAGGATCCAATATGACGTCCGAGTTACTATCAGCGTTCCTCAAAAACTGAAAAATCTAGGATCCAAGCTGTCATCCTTCGTATCGGATCGTCGATAGATAAAAAGATGGGGACAGTGGAAAATGGGATGGCTAATTTATAAGGAAATGCACTTTCAAAAGTTTGAAGATCGGAAGCTTCGGGAATAAGCCATTTTTGAAAACACTCGAGGAATCATTATTCGGTTCCATTTAACAGTGCTCATCTACCCTAGTTAGGCATCGTGATGATAAGGTAAACCCTCAATTAATCCGAACAAAAAAAATGGATGCCTTTCGGATTGGGAGGGGAATAATAAATTCATTGTAATTAATATTTATGTTTTCACATATAATAATAATGTCTCCATTTTCAGCATTAATAGTTTCCTTGTTGACATTACAATCTTCACAAAGAATGACGATTTCGTTCTCGTTGAGAATTTCTGTTTGAGTTATTTCTCCTTCATTAGCAATTGAAAATGGAATTTGTTAAATATCTCTTTTTGTTTTTTCTTAAATAATAATACTATTATTGTTTAATGAAATGTCGAAATTAAAGTTGACAAGTCGATTTTGACAGAAACAAAATTACAATCAATAAACCTCGACGGAGCAAATATTTAATGTCCGATTCGACGATGATACATGGATTCAGGCTACACTCCCAGTTAGATTCGGGGGTCTTGGAATCCGTCGAACTTTGGACGTCTCACTTCCCGCTCATTTATCATCACTCACGGCCTGCGAACCTTTGGTCAGGAGGATTCTACACTCCCCACCCGAATTCTCAACTGACCAAGAGATAATCCACGCACGAGAAGCCTGGAATGCCACCAACCTCCCCCTGCCTCCTTCCCAAGATCGCCAGCGATACCTGGACAACTTATTATGCTGGAAATCATTTGGACTCCTACTGGAATCTGCCAATCAGCACCGACGCGCTTGTTTCCTTTCGGGGGCTTCCCCTGAGAGCGGAGCTTGGCTAAACGCCATCCCCAATGGAGCTTTGGGCACTTTTCTGGATGATGAATGCGTTAGAACTGGTATCTCTCTGCGGCTGGGACTAAAAGTATGTGTACCTCACCCGTGCCGATGTGGCATCCTGATAGACTGCTATGGCCTGCACCCTCTCGCCTGCAGGAGAAGCGCTGGCAGATCCCCAAGACACAAGGCTCTGAATGAAATTGTCAGGCTAGATATGGATGCTGCTGGATACTCGGCCATTCTTGAACCGGTCGGATTATGCAGAAGTGACGGGAAACGACCGGACGGGATGACCATATTTCCATTTGAGGCCGGGAAACCACTGGTTTGGTATGTGACATGTACAGACACGTTCGCCCAGAAAAATCTTCACGAGAGTGCTACAAGGGCCTGCTCTGCAGCCGTCAAGGCGGAGAAGGCCAAACTCGTTAAATACGTCGACCTTCCCGATGATGTCAAATTTGTTCCCCTTGCTATGGAGACTTCCGGATCCTACTCCCCCTCTACACTCGAGTTTTTCGGACGTCTTGGAAACCGGATCACCTCATGCACTGGAGATCTCCGTGAACGCCGCTGGCTATTTGAGCGAATTTCGCTCGCAATTTTGAGAGGGAACAGCCACGCAGTGAGGGCGGCAACTACCTGACTTCTATTGTTTAATAAAAATTTCTTTAACAAAAAAATCAATAAACTTGATATTTTTGTGTATGACAAAACAAAGAAGGAAGTAACCTTAATCGAAGTGGGGATTACCTCACAAGACCGAATAAAGCAATTTGAAGTTGATAAACTTCACAAATATGACTTGCTTGCAAATTCACTTTCGCTGCTCTATGAATGCCAAGTGAAGATTATTCCAGTGGTTTTGACATGGGATGGAGTTGTCTCAAGATGCTTCGAGAATCATATGGATAAATTATCTATTGAAGAACCAACGAGGACTTACATCCAATCGGTTGTGCTGAAGAGAACGCTCGAAAGTATGCTCATTGAACATAAGCATGGGATGAGGGTATACGATTAAGAGTACGCCTCTGCTACCTTTCAACTTGTGAAACTGGCATGCCGTGAGGACAGCCCACTGGACTCGAACGGAGATATTTTGACTGAATCTGATGTGGAGATGGGGAGTAACAGGGATTTATGGCACACTTTTCTTCTAAGAGAAGAAGGATTACCAAAAATCTGGATCAAAATCCGCTTAATTAGTTAATTTACTCGTTTGTAAATAAAAACAACGTGGTGGTGTTATGGTGAGTAATTGTATCATCATGGAGCGTCGTTCATATAATGGAGCAACACACATTACACCCAAAAGACTGGACACTGCGGTTATGCTAATGCACGCAAATATAAACTTTTCTGCTTGTCTTGCGGTGACTTTTTCTACCTTGGATGCATAAAGATGTCTCAGTGGGCTGCGTGCTCGCTCTACCTGTGGAACTGCAGTGTCTGCATGGGCACTGGCCGGAAAACCCAGAGGATCATTCCAAACGAGCACGTCAAACCAAATGAGCCTCTAAACTTCAATGATATGGACAACCTCTTGCTCTTCTTTTCGGATCTAAGGAAAGCCAGGAAGATCCCAATCAGGATCCCAAGAGCCGTCCGGATCCCCGCGGCTACATGCATGGCTCTGCAATTGACGATGCTCTCACGTCGACGACCTGGAGGCCTGGCTAAAACTCCTCAGTTTTGCTCGAAAATACTTAAAGATCGGTTTAAAATTTTTTAGCTAATCTTCAGGTTTTCATTAATGCTTTGCGCAAATATGACTGGATCTGATAAAAGAACTCCACTGATGATCGGAAAGTATAAGAAACCAAGGTGTTTCAAAAACATGAACGTTGATAAATATTTACAATACCACAATTCTTTAAAGGCTTGGATGAACATGCATATTTTAAACGAATGGTTGTATAAATGGGAAATGAATCTCAAACAAAAACAAAGAAGGATACTTATGATTGTAGACCATTGTCTTTCTCACAAAATAACAATCGAATTAAGTATGATAGAAGTTTTATATTTACCAAAAAACACGACGACTGTGCTTAAACCAATGGATCAAGGGATTATGATCGCGGATTCCATTCAAGAAGAGGAGTTTGTAGACTTTACGTACTCTGAATGGAAGTCCTTGAAAATCCGGAATCCCCGAATGGATTATAAAGTTGTGAGATTACTGATTATGCATTGGAAAGTGAAACTAATGTTGAATAATGAAAATATTCGTGATATTCAGTTTGAAAGGGGAATTTTGCAGGGGATAGTCTATCCCCCATGTTATTTGTCTCAGTGCTTGATTCACTTAGCCGTTTATTGACATATAGGTATCCAAAAGTCTCCAGTTTACAGTCTGTCTCGTCATTCTCAACTATCATCTTATATTTATTGACGATTTAAAACTTATTTCGACTAGTGAAGATGTTATTGTCAAGATGATGGAAGATGTTAATTTGTACTTCAGTGCTGTGGGGCTGGAAAGGAATCTAGAAAAGTCCGCTACAAATGTCTTGTTGTTATCAGATGAAGCCAAGTTGTTAGAGGGAATGGATGGATATAAATACCTTGGTGTATTGGAAGGTCCTTCCGGACAAATTCAAAAGCCAGAAATGTTAAAAATTATTCGCAAGTAAACCAGAGAATTGAGAAACTGGTGAATACCAAACTAAATGCAGTGAATTTGTTTAAGGCTATTAACGAGCATGCTCTGTCTTTATATAACTATTATATTGGACTCATTAATGTGGAACCCTGTGAATACGATTTGATTGACTCAGCTATCCGCACCATATTGATTAAACATCGAGTCCATCTCAAACCTGCATGCAAGCAGAGGCTTTATTTAACGAGGAATTACCTTGGGAGAGGGCTACGCTCAATCTCTCTTCTAAGTGAGAAGATGTTATATGGATTTTTTCATGATTTGAAATTCAGAAAAAAATCGAAAAGACTTCATTCAGTGCAAACAACTGTTGTGACTGAACTTGTGAAAATTCGTGTTGATCAACAATAGCTACTGATGCGAGAATAGAAAATAATAAGCCGGATATTTTCGTGTATGACAAAATCAAGAACATAATAACACTAATAGAAGTCGGAATAACCTCCCAGGATTCTTTGAAACATTTAGAAGTTGAGAAAGGCCGCAAGTACGATTTTCTCGCAAGTGAGCTGGGAATAATACACAAATCAAAAGTATACGTGGACATAGTAGTTTTCACTTAGGATGGAAATTTTATAAACACTTTTTGAACCACTTAAATTTGGAATGCTTTGTAGGAGCCTACATGCAGACGGTAACGATCAAAAAACGATGGAAAGCGTTTTGGGCGGTCACGTTTGTATGTCGGAGTACTTGTCGAAATGAAAATGGAATTTTATGTTAACTAACTATTTTTGTTTGTTTACAAATTAACTAAATAATTGTTTAATGATTTACTATTATTATTTAAATTTAAATTAATAATTTTTTTTGATAAACGTGCATCTCTATTGTGGGCGTTGATGATTAGATATCGATGATAACATGATGTATCACCAAGATCTCTGAGCCCATCCTATACATGCTAGAATGTCTAAAACATAATAAGAGCTCCTTTCGCGAGTTCTCTTTGCAATAGAAAAAAATGGGTCACTTAAATAATCATTTTTTTTTTATTTTTATGTATTTATTCTATTTTATTAATAAAAAGAGTTCAAAATTAAGGCATCTGAATGGCCATGCATTTCCCTAACATAGCCAACGAGATACGTTCTCGGAACCAACAGTCTCTCGCGGATCCTTGGTCACAGCTTGAATCATGGAGCCGATCTTACGAACCAACTCATCTGCTTGGGGGCCAAGGATTCCTGACGTTTCCACTGCGAATGGAACAAATATATACTCCTCCGAAATTCTCTGGTACTTCCTCCTCTTTCGTTCCTCGGCCTGCTTCGAAGCATGTCCTGGTCTGAAGCAGAAGCAACCAAATTAGACGGGGAATAAGTATCAACACACGTCGCGTCCCAGATCAGGTTTCGTCCGTTGGCGAATGGAAAAGTCGTCATCCCATCAGGGCGTTTTCCATCGTTTCGAGAAAGACCAGCAGGTTCTAACAGGCAATGGTGTCCAGCAGAGGCAAGGGAATTCTTTAATGTCATGTTAAGGCAGGAGTGCCTGGGGAAACGACCCGCACTCATCTTGCATGACAAGGGATGATAACCAAAAGGATCGATCCAACGTCCACAGCGGCATTTTCTTTCGGCACACAATTTAAGACCAAGACGAAGCGAGGTAGCTATTCTCACAGCCTCATCATCCAACAGGTTTCCAATTTCGGCAGATGGAAAAGCGTTCATCCAGGCCCCCGTCGAGTGACAACTGGCTGTTTTGAGGCAAGCAAGCCTTCTTATATCTTCCGTTAAATAATCATTTTGTGGAATTAATATGTGCTGATGACATCGATTTTCGCCAAGATGTACGCTTACGCTTTCCCTCTGTCTGAATAACGATTACGCACAAATTGGTGTTCAACTCAAAACCGGAGACGATCTTGAGGATATTCGAAAACGCGTGAGGAACAGAGCTAGATGGAGAGGGCTGACTGGGAAGATAGTCGAGTGTATGGCACGAGCGAAACCCTTGGTTTTACGTGCTTATGGCAACGCGGGAGTGCTGTTAACCAACTAAATGATTTCTGGTAAAATTAATTTCTTAATAGTGGTAAAACATGGTGATTTAGAATAATCTGACATTATCATTTATTACATAATATTATTATAAAGTGCGCATATTCAGAAATATATTAAGTATTAAAGCCATAGTTAACAACCTAATACGTCATAAATTATTACTCCTTAATTTATGTAGTGTGGAAGCTGGTTTGAAGCTCTTCAAAGTGGATCTTCCTTAAACATCGGAATGGTGCCATCATTCAATTAATCAAGCATATAATGATATTCAATGACTATACTTTGAAATGACAAGGTGGATATAAGATTTATAGAAAAAAGAAAGAAACAAAAAAAAATCAAAAAATTGCAATCAGGATTATCCTATTTTGTGACAATGTCAAGTATCCTTATCATTTGTAGAAAGAGTCATTAAAATTCTTAATATTGAAAAACGATAGGAACTTTAATTACATTTGTTTTTTTACCCCAAGATCACCGGATTAGAAAAAGTTAAAAGTTAACTAATAACTATGTGATCCGGTTTTCCGGGTTCTGGCTTTCGTTCGGGTCCTCGAAGATCCAATAGAATTGGTAGAAACAGGGACGGTCTCATTCTCATAAATTCCCCGCATTTTCTAGATAGTCAGATATAGAGAGTGAAAGCGGACAGTCGGTTTTCATTGCCCATTGTAGAAATGACTTCACTCTCCACCTTAGGTGTTTTTTAACATTCAACACGTTATCCACAGTTTTCTTATTTATTATTTTCAAGGCAGCAAGTTGTGCGGCTTCTAATTTTTGAGACGACGATTTAGAAATCATCGAGCTCCAGGAAGTACATGCGTATTCGATTACTGGCAGTATGTATTGTCTGTATGTTTCTGTAGTACGAAGGTGTTGCGCCCGGTTGGTATCGGGACAAAATTTTCAATATGTTGGTCTTCCTCTTGACTTGCTAGTAACTTTATTGACGTGTTGGTCAATGTCAAGAGTATGTCCAACTTTAATCCTAGTATTGTTGGAGACTTATTCAAACAATTTGATTTTGGGAGAGTATAATGTTCTTCTATATGTTGAGAAAATTGTTATAAACGACTTTCCTGTGAAACTTCCAGTCGATTTGATATTAACCAATGTTCCAACATACCAATATAACTTTGAAGTTTTATCCCTGCCTTCTCATAGTTAGAGTCTCTCGTCGCAAGAACAATGTCATCTGCGTATGAGAGTATCAATGTATCGGGATCGTCATTGATGGGAAGGTCATTGGTGTACAGGTTGAAGAGCAGGGGAGAGAGAGGTGAACCTTGAGGGACACCATTCGGCAATAAACAGGATGTAGATTTTCTGTTGTCTGACATCACTTGTCCTTTCTTCCATTCAAAAAGTTCGACAGCCATCTTTTAATGTTTGGATTCATACGAGTGTTAGAAATTTTCTCTATTAGCAGCGTCCGGGACACAGATCGAATGCTTTCTTCAAGTCTATTGAAGCCATTATGTCCTTTTAAGTGGTTTTGGATAGAGAATCCATCAGATATATATTGAGTTAATTTTGTTAAGTGAGTCGTAGTAGAATGATTTTCACGGAATCCATGCTGGAATACTCGATTTGGTACAATATCTTTGATTAGTGTTAATATTAATTTTCTAAAATTCGGGACATCGCACACAATATTGCAATTGGACAATAAAAGAGGGATCGTTTGCAGGTTTGTTTGGCTTCCGAATTGGCAGAATTATGGATTTCTTCCATATAGATGGTATCATATTATTTTCACAGATAGAGTATAAACGTATGATAGGAATTCGGTTGCTTTTTCACCAAGGTGTTTCAGTTCCATCATCGAGACATTGTCAGCACCTCGGGAACGGGAGTTTTTGACATCCATGATTGCGTTTCGAACTTCTTGCGGAGTAAAGACAATCAAATCATATGATGGATACAACTTCTTCTCGTAGACTCTGTGTTCCCTCGAGAAATTTTTATGGCTATTGCGACATAGTGTCTCATTAAAATATTTGGGTCGATGTTGCTACATCCCTGTCCGTGGAAGGCTTTCTCAGAGCCTTCATTGCAACGTCTCAAATATTTAATTTTCCTCCAAATCAGCGTCTCGGATGTATTTAGCGATAGAGAATCAATAAGTGATGTCCATCGCTTCTTGATTCTAGACTGGGTAACTTATTTAATTTGTATATTTAGGGTTTCATTTTTTGGAAATCGTAATTTGATAATTCCTTTTGCTTCGTTAATTTATTTCTTTCTCTGATAAGTGTTTTTGTATGCATATTATAATATGTATTCCTTGTTTGATCCCATTGGAATAAATAGTTTTCTTGTTTGGAGAATAATGTCCGTGAAAGTTTTGATCATGTAGTCACTTGATGAGAATACCAATGTGTAAAATACTTCCATATTGGTGTCGATGTAATTTGGACCAATCTGCGCTTTCAAAATTTAAAAAAGTGGAATTCTGCCTGATAAATTTATTTTCTAAAATCTTTGAGCTCATTTTTAGTCAAAATTATTAATTTTATTTTTTAATTAAATATTCGCTTCATTTAACGAATTTAAAGCAAAATTAAAAAATAGCATGACACAAAAAATTTTGCTCACTTTTGTCATGAATTCTAAATGGAGGTTATGTGCGGTTCCCGAAAAAAACATTTATCATATTTCGTAAAAGGGATGATTATTGGCCATTTTAATAAGGAAAAACCATCAGAGAAATTTTCCACATTCTCAATTTATTATTTTCAACTGTTTCGTTTAACATCAGTAAATATCGTAATTTGGATCAATTTCTCGACAGCCTGGATCAGGAAGTTTGCCGAAATTAAATTTAATACATGCTGAATTTTTATATACTGAATCCAAAAGTCAACCGACGTTGTTGGCGCCAGAATTACTTGCAATAACTAAGGAAAAATTATGTATTACCGTTTTCCCACGGACAATTACCAGAACATTAAATCGAAATGGATTAGACTATAGACATGCTAAAAGAAAGCCATTTATATCCCAACAAAATATTGATTTGAGCTGGACTATTTCAAAAAAATTTATTTCCCTGTCGGGTGAGACATGGAAATCGGTAATATTTTCCGATGAATCTGTTTTCAATGTTTTATCTAACACGAAACATCAACTTATTTATAATAAAAAATACAGCCTTTCAAACTGTCAATTTACTTTCCACTGTAAAGTTTGGAGGAGGCCGAGTTATGATTTGGGGGTGTATTCCATATAACGGTGTCGGCAATATTGTTTTTGTATATCAAAACATGAATAGTGCATGTTATATTAATTTATTAGCCAATAATCTACAACAATCTGCATAAAAAATGGGCCTAACATCAATTATTTTGTAGCAAGACAACGCTCCATGCCATACATCTCGCATGGTCAAAAAATTTTTTGAAAGAGAAAAATATCAAATTCTTGATTGGCCGTCACCAGAACTCAACTTCATAGAGCATGTATTTTTGCTTTAAATTCGTTAATTAAAGCGAATATTTAATTTTAGAAAAATAAAAGTAATAAATTAGACTAAAAATGATCTCAAAGATTTTAATTTTATAATTTTCAAATAAAAAGCATGAAAATATTGATGAACAAATTCATTGACCGGTACTGTACATTGACAGTATTTATAGTTTTCTTAAGAATTCTAATATTTATGCCAATTAGTTCCAAATCTTCTGGATAGTGTTTTCAAATTTTGTTTGAAATATCTTCATATTGAATTCCATTTCTTATTAGTGTCATTAGTTCTCCACCAAGCTTAATCTTTCTGACTTTACGGATAACGGAGTATCCAGGAAAGGTTGGATGGGGTTCGTATGTTTGCTTGTGCTTTGTCTCTTGGACTAGAACAATATCAATTTCATTACTATTGAGTAAGTGGCGGACTTTCAGCACCTTGTTTTGTATTCCCTTAATATTGATCTGGACCAGGTTGATTTCAGGGCCTGGGTTGAATTCGACGTCACCACACAAAATTATAGCGTACCTGGAAAACCATCCTCCTTCATGAATGGGGAAAGTGTAGTTCTTTTTTAACATCATGTGATGCATAACACCACCATACAGGTGAACCACGCGGCATTTTTTAACATAGTCATTATAATTAACATAGTCAACCATCCAAAGTGGATCCCGCCGACATTATCGACGTTGCGTTGCCTCTCATGATTGCAACAGAGATTTATCTTGATTTGTATAATCTGACAGCACTTTGGATTTGCATTTATTATAATGGTTTGCATTAGAGATCTTCATAAGCCTGCTGATGTGATTACTGATTTGAGGTGAGCTCTGTGGAAAAACTCAAGACTGTCTATTTCCGATTAGAGATTCCCCAAGTCACAGAGTTGTAGGTTAGTACCGGGATGACAAAATCTTTTATATTCTAAGCCTGGTGTTTAGTCCTATTTTCTTCTTTGTATCCATATTGACGAATATTTTTTTTCAGTGCACTCATTGCAAAAATCTTCCTACGAGTAACATCTTCAGAGTCTCCTAGAAGCGAGCCAACTTTCTTTTGCCTTCTCCGTGACTCGTCCGATCTCTGATCATTACTTGTAAGCGTTGTAAACTCAGTTTTGTCTGGATTTACGGATAAGAACTACTTTGAAAATATGTGTGGGAGTACGCTGAGCATGTTCTGAAGTGTTATAATTATACGACAATAATTATACATCCCATTATTATGGCTAACCAGTATTTTAAATCACGCTAGTTAAATTATCGTGGAATTATACGACCATGTAACACGGGATTCTGCAGAATAAACTTTTCAGCATAACGGTACCTCAAATATGGTTTCGACCATCGCCTAATTCTGAAAAAAAGACATTTTATTTTTATATACTCAATTTTCAAACGAGGCTATTAAACCTTTTAGATTGACTTAGTATTTATAAACGGTTCGTATATTTAAAATCGCCGATCGTACCAAAATTTTTGGTTACAAAAAGATATTTCTAAATATCCTATTTTATGCTAGCACTTCTGAGAGGGAATAGCCACGTAGTCAGGGCGATTTCAATATTGTCCTTGAATTGATTGTTGGACAATTTTTTCAAAATAAATTTTTTTAATGCCAAAAATATAGGAAATATTGCTTTATAGTGGCTATAGAGCAAGTTACCGTTCACAGATCTGATTAAATGTGTCTCAAATGAAGTGTCAATTTTGTAAATGAATTACGTCAAATTTCGTAATATAAGATTATCAAATTGCTGAAACTGAAAACCAACCTGAAATACAATAGGTCATAAAATTTATAAATAGAAAGATTTAATGCCAACTATCATTATCGTCGAATGTCTCTCAGGAAAGGAATAATTATAACCAATATCATAGTTTTGACTGTAAGATTGTAGATCACTCCCAATAGATTGGTACAGCAATGTCATTCTATGCTGGTTCGGTGCTTATGGATTATTATCGTAATGACAAACTACTCTCTATTTGGACATTCAAAACATTTGGAATCATCCTCCTCACCACTGGAGCAGTCTCATTTTTAGGAATGGTCACCGGAATTGGTGCCCTCTCCAAAAACAAGATCGCACGTTCATCAGTATGATTGGTATTTTGAGGTTTAGTATGCTATATCACTTGTTTTCGTTATCATTTGTGTTGTAGCTTTGACCACCATTTTTATAATATACAGAGATACTGTTTTTGTTAATGATTATTCTTTTAGCTTTTCGATGAATTAAAAGAAAGATTCGACCTTGGAGTCTACAATTTCAATGATTATAAGAACCAGATGGATTACTGGCAAAGTTCCTTTAAATGCTGTGGAAGTAGTTCTTACAAGGATTACAACATCCCTTTACCGTCAACTTGTTGTAAGATCAGATTTTGTTCAAATCGAGAAGCGTTTAAAATGGTAATCTAAATTAATAAAAGCAGGGTTGCGCCAGTAAAATTAGTCACGTGGTCTACAAGTATGAAGTCTATTACTTTGTTTTCTCAGGAATTATTTTCTCGATATTAGTTTGCCTATTATTTTACACGTATTTAGATTTTGGGGTTCTTCAATGTTTTTAAAAATTAATCGGATTAATTATTCCTTTAATTAATAAATTTAATTTAAAAATAAACCTAAAGTCAGAATTAAACTATTTAAAATTAATTGGCTGTATTAATTTATTCTCTTTCGTTTTGAACCATTCCTTATCTCTCTAACTGCAATCTTTTGGTCACCATCACCAATCTGATCTTCACTCCAGCATTTTTGCTCCATGGGCACGATTCCGTCATCCTTAACTTGTAGAGACTTTCGTTGTAAATGAATAACCTCACTATATCACTCTCTTGAAAGTTCCTCCCATGTCGGTGCTCCACCAACATGCTTTCAAGAGTTTTATTTAACTGAATATATGCACTCGGAATTATATCCACATTCAAAACATATGACTTGTAGAACTTACAATTCCATCCCAAGTCAAAACAATATGAATAATTTTAACTTTCGCATTGTATATTTGAGACAACTCTCCAGCGAGGAAGTCATATTTGTGAAGTTTTTCTACCTCACCACCTTCAGCATCTCCTGAGAAGTGATTCCAACCTCTACTAAAGTAATCTCACTTGTCCTTTTATCAAAAACAAATATGTCCGGCTTGTTATGCTGTACTTTGACATCCGTCATTAGCGTCGTATCGACTCGGATCTCAACATTCTCAGTTGTTACTTGGACTAAGTAAATCTTCAGTCTTCAGTTTCTTTGAATATTTGATTCCATATTTACGACACAGGTTTAAATGAATACATCTCACCACCTCATTGTGACGTCGTATGTAATCACAATTTAACATCCTATTGCATCTCGTTGGCAAATGACCGACTGTTTTGGTAGATCTACAATGATTGTAATTCGATCCTTTTTCTTCAAAGAACAAATTAAATAACACCTGGCTCCACAAAAAAGGGCCTTGACATATAACAAAAACTCGATGATACAGCTCGCTAGTGAAATCCATACTACTGTATAACGCTGGTATCTGGGTCTGCTCAAAAAATAAACTGAAGAGGCTTAATGCGATTCATAGAGACCAACTACGGCATATGATGTTGGAAAGAAGTGACACAAAAATGTCATCTAATCTTTTTTTATAAGAGGACGAATACCAATATGAAGTATGATGATGCTTTGTGTGCTTATGCATACAAGTCAAAAAAAGGAGATCTTGATAGAGTGTTGTGTACAATTAATGAAGAGATTAGTATTGCTGAAAAAAGATTAGGATGCACAAGTCCAGATAGGAATTTCGAAGAGACAATTTATGCTTTGAGCTTAATAGAAGGCGATTTTATAGGAAAATGAGAGAAGACCGCTGTTCAGGCACTAGTCAATAAATCACTTAATAAAGTAAATGGAGGTGGATTATATGACGCATGGATTGACGTCAAAAAAGTATTTGACTCGGTTGACCACAACTTTTTAATGGAAGTCCTTGAATAATCCGGAATCCCCGAATGGATTATTAAAGTTGTGAGATTACTGATTATGGATTGGAAAGTGAAACTAATGTTGAATAATGAAAATATTCGTGATATTCAGATTGAAAGGGAATTTTGCAGGGGGATAGTCTATCCCCCATGTTATTTGTCTCAGTGCTTGATTCACTTAGCCGTTTATTGACATATAAGTATCCAAAAGTCTCCGTTTCACAGTCTGTCTCGTCATTTTCAACTATCATCTTTTATTTATTGACGATTTAAAACTTAATTCGACTAGTGAAGATGTTATTGTCAAGATGATGGAAGATGTTAATTTGTACTTCAGTGCTGTGTGACTGGAAAGAAATCTAGAAAAGTCCGCTACAAATGGCTTGTTGTAATCAGATGAAGCCAAGTTGTTAAAGGGAATGGATGAATATAAATACCTCGGTGTATTGGAAGGTCCTTCCGGACAAATTCAAAACCCAGAAATGTTAAAAATAATTTATTCGCAAGTAAACCAGAGAATTTAGAAATTGGTGAATACCAAACTAAATGCAGTGAATTTGTTTAAGGCTATTAACAAAACCTTTAGTCGACTAACCATAAAAGACGAGAACGGTAAGCTGATACTGAACACCGAAGAACAACCTGAAGCTATCGCGGCTCACTTTGAGAAGCTTTCAACATCAAAACCATTGAATTCCACGAACAAAAGACACCATCACGAAGCTGCTGAGGCATATCTTGGAAAAAAGGAGAATAGTAAAATGCACCTGAAGGCTATTCATCCTGATGTTACTGAGCTTGCGAAAAGTTTAAAAAAATAAATATGAGAAAATCAAATGTCACTGACGCTAATACAATAAAAGCCATTCATGGCGAAAGGCAACGTGTCAGAAGAAAAATAAAAGGTCTGAACAAAAGCTTTTCCTAGAAGAAATAGCTTTTTGTATAGAAGAGGTAAACAAAGTGAAAGACAAGGCACGGGTGTACGTCGTTGCCCGTTTGCTGCGGAGAACAAAACCTTTAGTCGACTAACCATAAAAGACGAGAACGTAAACCGGATCACCTCATGCACTGGAGATCTCCGTGAACGCCGCTGGCTATTTGAGCGAATTTCGCTCGCAATTTTGAAAGGGAACAGCCACGCAGTGAGGGCGGCAACTACCTGACTTCTATTGTTTAATAAATTTTGTTATTTTCAAAAAAAATTTAAAATAAAAAAATTATGTGATAAACGTGCAAGTCTATTGTGGGCGTTGATGATTAGATATCGATGATAACATGATGTATCACCAAGATCTCTGAGCCCACCCTATACATGCTAGAATGTTTAAAACATAATTAAGAGATACGATTCTACTGTGTAATAATTTAACATTCCTGTTATGGCCAAATAATATTTACACCACTAATTAGTTACTCAGAGGGTTGAGATGATGACTTTCAAATATTTTAATAATTTTTACACTTTGTGAAGGACTGAATTCCTCTTCATTTTTATTAAACTGACGAAATGGCTGGTTTATAAATATTTTTTAATTAAACTATCTCTGGGTTAGTATTACTCAGTAATTGATCGGATTGTTACAACTACTTTTACGAGACCGATAATACTTATAGAATGTTCTCAATAAAACACAATTTTGGATATCAATCTCTTCCAACTACATCGATTGTTGGCTGGAATTTCAATGAATCCAGGTCATTTCTCAGATTACAACCTTTTTTTAGAATCTGATCAGAAATTCTTATGTTCTTTAAAATTGTTTAAAAATTATAAAAATGTAATTTTTAATATTTTTAATCAAAAATATTGTTAAGTCAAAAGTAATAAAGTCAAAATTTAGATTTTCAGACACACATTATAATTCCATTCTAAATTATGGAGGAATATGAACAACATGCATTCACTTTTGAACACGATTAAAGTGAGTCCTCTCCCAGATTTATCTTTTGGTAAATAGAGCCTCTCTATTTGCAGGCTTTAAGTGAAGTTTTGTCTACATACATAAATCTACGTGGTCGAGACACAGAACATTTTGTAAAGCAATCAATACACAAAGGAGTCAATCTCATCTATTGAAAAAAATGAGAAAATCCCATCGCACAATGACATGAACACGGTGAAGGAGCTTGCCAATAAATAAAAGACCATATGGATGCTATATTAAAATACTGACGATTCGAACGTAAAATCAAAATTGCGGATAGAAATAAAAACTATCAAAGCAAAAATATAAAAAATTATACGTCAGCATAACAGAAATAGAGCACTGGACCAGATTAAGAAGATAGAATCTCTCAAGGACAACGCTAAATTCTATGAGGCTGTTAAACAAATAAAAGGAAAGAGACCCCATCAACCGATAATGATAAGAGATGACTAGGGCAAGTTGTTTCTAGCAGTTAAAAAAATTTTTAGCGCTAAAAAATCACAAAATCTAGCAATTATAATTATAAAAATTAGCACTTAAAATGATAAAATCTAGCATTTAAAATTGTAAAATCTATAACTTAAAATAATAAAAGATAACATTTAAATTTTATTTGTTGTAGTATAATAAAAGGTAATGCTTGATATTGTCTGGATGGAAGTTCCTATCCTTTTTTTAAATATTTTTTAGCATATTAATAGCTCTCAACAGATGCAGAGGATGCCTGACAGCGTGTAAGAGAAAAATAATCTTGCTGCTAATTTTTGGTTCAGTCATTTCAATAATAGGTTTAAATCCATTTGCCTCCATTCTTTTATTTATATAATTTTTGATATTTGCCTTGTCATTATCAAAATGTAGTCCTTGTATATCATATTATGCCCGATTGATTGAGTAGTCACAACACTCCGAAAGTTTAAGAAGGTCTACTATTTGCGAATAATTTAATATGATTTCCGTTAATTTTTTTTTTTAGAGAAATTTTATTATCAAATGAATAAAAATCAAATTAAGGCATCTGAATGGCCATGCTATTTCCCCTAACAATAGCCAACGAGATACATCCTCGTAACAACCAGTCTCTCGCGGATCCTTGGTCACAGCTAGAATCATGGAGCCGATCTTACGAACCAACTCATCTGCTTGGGGGCCAAGGATTCCTGACGTTTCCACCGCGAATGGAACAAAAAGATACTCCTCCGAAATTCTCTGGTACTTCCTCCTCTTTCGTTCCTCGGCCTGCTTTGAAGCATGTCCAAGCAGAAGTAACCAAATTAGACGGGGAATAAGTATCAACACACGTCGCGTCCCAGATCAGGTCTTGTCCGTTGGCGAATGGAAAAGTCGTCATCCCATCAGGGCGTTTTCCATCGTTTCGGGAAAGACCACCAGGTTCTAACAGGCAATGGTGTCCAGCAGAGGCAAGGGAATTCTTTAATGTCATGTTAAGACAGGAGTGCCTGGGGAAACGACCCGCACTCATCTTGCATGACAAAGAATGATAACCAAAAGGATCGATCCAACGTCCACAGCGGCATTTTCTTTCGGCACACAATTTAAGACTAAGACGAAGCGAGGTAGCTATTCTCACAGCCTCATCATCCAACAGGTTTCCGTTAATTGAAACTTAATATCCGGATTGTTGACATGATGTTTAGCATTTGATGCTAAAACTCCATCTGACTGAAATGCGTTAACAATTTCAAAAATTATTTCAAAATTCATGAAATAATATTTCACTGCTTGAAACCAACTTCCCCATCTGCATAAATTAAGCAAAAGAATACCTAGTGACTACCACATCAGGTGGGTATCCTACATCCTTGAACAAATTACGACGTTTTCGGTTTTTTACTGTAGTAGCTTTAATGCTTGCAATTAAGCCATCTATTTCCGGATATGCACACTTTATACGTAAAATCGTGTAACAAATGAGAAACACACGTCACATGATGCATGTTGTTATGACCATTAATGTTTTACCACCTATTTATTTAAATAAATTTATATCACCAGAAATCATATAAGGAGCGGCTTGAATTAGTAGATAAAAATTGTCACGAATAATCTTCATTTCTCTAATGACGTCATCTATTAATTGGCAGATAATAGCAGCAGTGGTATGATTTTCCAGTGTTTTGCATTCAACCAAATAGGATTTTGTTGGAAAACGAATGCTCCCAATTAGAATCACTACAAAACTTTTCCTTCGGATATCTGTTTCATCAATTAGTATAAAAATCTTTTCGTTTCTAAAAGTTAAAAATAAATTTTAATACGTTAATAATTTTTTCAACTAATTTATCTTTTTTCTGCAAGAAACTTGACCGTAGTTCTGCATGAAAATTCGAACGGAATGTTTATTTTAAATGTTTTAAACATTTTTTTGATCGAATCGTTATTTAATTTGTACAGCGGGATGTTTGCTTGTACAAAAGCTTCCGTGATCGTTTCATTAACCGAATCTACTTGGATTGATTCAGTTAATGTTGTTTGAACTGAATTACAGAATGACCTACAATTGTATTAACAAATTTATACGCATATTGTTCTGATGTTTTAAAGAAGAACAATGAGAATCAACTGAAATTTTTTTTGAACAGTTGACTTTGGATAAACAAAGAGAACAAAATAGAAGGCCATCGTCAGCAATACAGAACCCATCTTTGAATTCCGAGACTATACGCTTAGCTTTCTTAAGCAACGAACACTTGGGTCTTGGCATCACTAATAATACTATATAGCGTGCTAAATTATTTTATTTAAATTATTTTATTATCATTTTATGGGTGATATTAAAATGATTTTTTAAATGCAATTTAAATTAGCATTTAAAAAAATTAGCATTTAAAATTAAAAAAAAACACTTATAGCATTTATAATGTATGTTCTTTTTTAACAAAATTAAAAAATAATTATTCCAAATTCAATTTTATATTAAAATAAGTATAAAAAATAAAAATAGCATTTTAGCACTTAAATTGCCCTAGAGATGACAAAGGAACGCAGGGTGGACCAATGGGAAGTGGTGGAAATTATCGCTGCCCACTTTGGAAAACTTTTCAATCCAAGGAACGATCATTCTAGAACGAGGAAAATTGGACAAAGAAATCACACCAAATGAAGTTGAACTTGCGAATTCCAAGTTGAAAAACAACAGGACTCCTGGCCCCGACGGACTCGGTGGTGAATTCAATAATATGGAACCCAAAAGCTGTATGAATGCATCGTTAGGATCTTAAATGAAATGTACTATTATGGTCACACGCTCACCCTGGGAGAGGGTATCTTGATACATTTACAGAAGGCGAATAAAGAGCTAAGGTGGAGAACCTCCGTCCAGTCATATTAATGAATTCACTTCGGAAAATTCTGGCGAACATAACATTACAAAGGATGGAAGGACGCCTAGATACTGTTCTGTCGCTATACCACAGCGGATTCCGAAAAGGAAGATCTACTTCCGATATTTTGTGGCCCCACAAGTTTTGAACGGAGATCTGCTGCCGTTCAAAAGTTCAAAATGTCTACAACCATTTTCGGAATCGACATTTCAAGGGCCTTCGACTCTATCGACAGACGGAGGCTAATACTGGTTCTGGGGAGTTTCCTATACGCTTCCACTGTCATAATGGCCACCACCCTTCTAGCTGATACTTGGCTCACTGTAAAAGTGGTGGATTCTTGTCTCACCGATTTGAGACGACTGTTGGCACTCTACAGGGAGACCCATTATCACCTATCCTTTTTGTCATATACCATGACACTGCTTTACGGGAGTCAAAACCGATAATGGGTGAAAAGACAAACATTATTACGTATGCTGACGACGTAGACTATATTTCAAACGACAAAATACCGCATCTGCTTGATGGAAGAAGTGCCTGGAAGACTAGCCGAATGGTTCCTAACAGTAAATCCGGACAAAACTGAGGTAACTGAACTCAAAAAGAAAGAAACAAAAACGGAGGAGCACTGGCGAACGTAGCCATGGAGGATTACTTTATGTTGGAGGCCCCCGTTTCCGTGGTTGCCCAAGGACGACACTGCCTGTCGTTCTCGACAAGGACCTCAAAAAAATAGGACGGCATCTTGGAAATAGAGAGGATCTTGACTGGTTACACACTGCGGCTTTGAATAGGAGGAAGTGGATGAAACTAACTAGTGATTTGCTGACTAGTGCTGCACATGCTTTGTCAAGTCCTATGACATAGCTATAAGATCTAATAATAATAGTGGCATAGGTAATTATCGATGGACTAGACTGGCTAATATGCACTGTTGGGTATTTTCCAGTTAATATTGTACTCAAAGGGTCCATCACCAAAACAAATAACTATGTAGACAAGGAGTCCACTTGCAGAATTCCTCTTGATATTTTTACTGTTCAGATTTCATGTCTATTAAAATTCAGTTTAACTCGCCATTTTGTAACCAAAGTAGGGATAAAACTAATAATCCAACAAAGTCCACAGCACCCCAAAATATTAAATAGGAATTCATGGCTTACTGAGTCAAATGTTTTTTGGACGTCTATCCATGCTGAATATAAAGAGTTGTCAAATTCCTGGTTAATACACTGTATTTCTTTTCATAAAAATGAGATTTCTGTGTTTGTAATAATAAACAAGTGTCGAGTAAAAATTTTATTATCAATTTTACTTAATTGTAAATAAAAATAGTTATAGAAAAATGGAAAAGGTAGAATTTAAATAAAAATAGCAGAAAATAGCATTTACATATAATATAACTAATTGTTTCAGATGTTCGAACTACGGACTTCTGTTCTCATGTATTCTCTGAAAAATCGAATAAGGGAATCGTTAAGCGACAAAAAGACGCTTCTGAGAAAGTTTGCTGACAGATTGTTATCTCTGACAGGCATGTTGGACTTTTTGTGCTCAAATACTGTCTCCTATTTCACAAAATGCTTTTCAACTTCTGAAGTTCTCCATATTATTATGAAGAAAATCTCCTAACTCTCCTTGATGATGAAATTAAGTCAACCCTTGAAGCGATTTTAAATATACATTTTGATGACTATGGATGGCTTCAGACAACTTTGCCGGTTTTTTTTGGATGACTGTGAATTATCGTACCGTCAGATGCCGCAATGACTGCATATTTGTCCTCTTATAGCTCCTAGAAGAATTCGAAAGATACAGTAAACCCTCATTAATCCGAACAAAAAAAATTGTTGCCTTTCTGATTATTATTATTAACTCCAGGCTTACCATTGTAAGCCTAGCACAAACAGTCATAACTAACTAATCCAAGGAAGGAATCAAAGGGACAACATCTGCTTGTGCCGACCTAATCTATCTTCCAATACTTCATTACAGGCTTCCGCTTCCGTAGAGAGGTGGAGAAGTAGGTCCGCTCTCTTCCATTTTTGTCCCACCTCCTACCGTCGCAGACATCACTTTATTCTTTAGCGGAATAGTTTTCATAATGCAATCTTCATGAGAGGCTTTGTGATTTTGAAGGTAATATACTAATATAATTGTAATTAAAATTTAATTTTTCATATATCAGAATAAAAAATGTAACAAAATATTTAAAATAAAAAAATAATGTTTTATTTGATGAAGTCATAACTTCACAAAGGGTTACAATATTAACTACACAAAAAGTGTCGATTTAGTTCTAATCGAGCGTATCTGTTTGAGTTATTTCTATATTAACAAGTCCTTCCAGTTCTTTTTTTGACACATTTAAAACAGGATCTCGCATAATATCTTCACTAGCAAATTAATCAAGACATCTAATTGTCACTATCTTTTTGAAACAATTTTTATTGTGTCCTTTTTTCTTGATTCCATCTGTGAGATACCATAATGATGGTTTTCCTTTAATTCACAAAACTTTATTTTCTAAATCAAGGGCATATAATCCAAAATAAGCCCTTTTCTATATTAATGCTTAAAGTTTTTGGTTATTCTTGCATCCATTGGTTAAAGATGTTGTGTTTTTTGGAAGGAATAAAATTTCAATGTTTTCAAAAAAATTAACATTTTAATTCATCACTAAGATGACTGGTGAAAACATTAAAAAGTTCAGTTATCAGCCCGCCGCTTTATTTGGATAGTCAATATTTTTCAAAATCAAAATCTTTAAACATCTTGGTCTTCTACTATGGCCTAATTTTAGATCTAATATTCAAAAAATTTCATTAATTCATTTAGAGCCTTATTTCGTGAAGCATGTATTGCAAAAGTACCGTTAAATATTATTCATCCATCCTTGTTTATTTGTGAAATCCTATAAATTCCTGCTTCAATAGAGGCCTACAAATGTGTTACTGTTACATTTTAAATTTAAAATATAAATTAATTTTTATTTAGAATAAAACGAAATAAATTACACTCAATCCCATAAATGTTGACCCAATTCCCATAAATACTGTCCAAGTTATATATATAAATAATACACAAGTAAATCTATATTTTAAAATTTTAATTTTTTAGATTTGTTATCAACTAATACAGATATGAGAAGTCGCAAGGTTTTTATGAACGAAAGTCTATTTATCACTTCGATCAGTAAAAAGAGTTTGAATAGGTGTATACAAAAGTGTTACAACATTTTATTTACCCCCTTATTCAACTGACTTGAACCCAATTGAAAACTTTTTTTCTTGTGTGAAATCTCGCCTAAATGTAATTAGACCAAGAGTAACTGTAAGAGGAGAATTGCTAACAACTATCGGATTTGTTATGAGTGGTCTCGAAACCGAGTATTTGTCCTCATATTACAGTTTTTGGGAAAGGGTAAATGGAATTAATAACAGATTACAGATTGTAATTGAATAAAATACTTTTTTCCTAAATATTAGTATACATCATTTATGGGATTGAGTGTAATATATATAACTTGGACATCATTTATGGGAATTGGGTCATCATTTATGGGATTTGGGTCATCATTTATGGGAATTGGGTCAACGTTTATGGGAATTGGGTCAACATTTATGGGATTGAGTGTAATCTAAAGTTTTTAATAAATGTCTTTCGGTTTGCGGATTATGTAATTTCGGTTTATTGAAGCCTGTTTGTGTGGAATCTTCGTAAAAGTTTGCTGACTCATTAAAAAATTCGAATTAATGGGGGTTTACTGTATATGTTTTCAATTGTTTTAACTAAATTCTATCAAATTTCATAATATAAGATTATCAAAATACTGAAAATGAACACCAAACTGAAATACAAATCACAAATTTCATTATAAATAGATTTGAAGCCAATAACCGTCGAATGTCTATCAGAAAAGGAATAATTATAGCCAATATAGTAGTTTTGACTGTAAGAGACTGTAGATCATTTCCAATAGATTTCAACAGCAATGTCATTCTATGTCGGCTCGGTGCTTATGGATTATTATCTCAATGACAAACTGCTTTCTATTTCGACCTTCAAAACATTTGGAATCCTCCTCCTCACAACTGGAGTAGGCTCATTTTTAGGAATGGTCAGTGGAATTAGTGCCCTCTCCAAAAACATGTACGCTTGTGCATCAGTATGATTCGTATTCTAAGGTGTAGTTTGCTATATCACTCGTTTTCGTTATTATATGTATCATAGCTTTGACCAGCATCTTTATAATGAACAGAGATATTGTTATCGTTAATAATTATTTTTAGCTTTTTTCTGAATTGAAATATAAATTCAAAATTGGAGTGGACAATTACAATGTTTATTATAAACAGATGGATTACTGGCAAAGTTCCTTCATATGCTGTGGAAGTTTTTCTTACGAAGATTACAACATCCCTTTACCGTCAAGCTGTTGTAAGACCCATGTAGTCTGTAATGATCGAGAAGCGTTTAGAATGGTAATCTAAATTCATGAAAGCAGGGTTGTGCCAGTAAAATTAGTTATGCGGTCTACAAGTTTGAATCTTTTTATTTTATGTTCTCAGGAATCTTTTTCTCGATATTAGTTTGCCTATTATTTACACGTTTTTAGATGTTGGGGTTCTTTGTTGTTTTAAAAATTAATCGGATTAATGATTCCTTTAATTAATATAATTTTGTTTACTCAATGGTTAAATATTTCTGTTTGTTTTATCTGCTCTTCTACCCTTTCCTACTACAGTGACTTCATGTGATTCAACTGTCTCAAAAGGATCATTTACTCTTGGAGAGGTTTCCAAAACTGCAAGGAATGCACGTCATTTACCTTTGGATAGACTTTTGAAGGACTTTGTTTCTGTGACAGAGGAATACACTTAATTAGTCGTCAATTGTTAACTTTGTTTTCCTTGGTTAATGACAATAATATATGACTTTTCATCCTCTTGGTATTAAAAAAAGGTAGATAACTAAGAAATCCTAATCAAGTAGGTAGAGACATGGAAATTGAACCCACATATAATCGCGACCAGAGTAAAATCACTAACCATTGTACAACATGGACGTTAACACATACTAGCTTAGTAGAGTGAATGTCAGTCTCCAGACCTACATTTTAGTAGTAAGACCCCCAATACTGGCTACTCTTACTTTCAATTGTTCTTTCTTATCCTTCGCTCTACTATCTACTCAATAGTGTCTCAGTTGTTGCCATGATAGGGATAAACAGAAAGATCATTTGCTCTCATTAGTCCATTCCTTCTTTTATCGCACTCTATCTCTTTCCTTCCAGCTCTTGTCGCTATGAGAGCATATAGTCCTATAGCGTCAACGGTTTTCCCGCATTTGCGCCTCTGGCTCGTGTGAATATTTTGCCCGGAGATTATTCACGGTGAGTTATTATACAGAAATGTCTAAAGCGATGTATAGGGAAGATTCTTAAACCACGAACCGCTAAATTTTGTAGATTCAAATCCGTGCATGTTTGCCGTTGTTGATTCAATACCGGTTTTATTGCCTTTATGGTATCCCAGCAGTGCTTTTTGAGTCCGGACATTCAGATGCGTCCAAGATTCTCTAGGAAGGCTTTCTTATGGTAGTTTATTAGACTAATGTAGGATCTGACGAGCGAGTTATTAGCAGCATTTCCAAAAACTCGGAGACTTTAGGATCCGGATCTTCATCATTCTTACGTACCATCGGACTGATTTGTATGGGAATGAACTTTCAATAATTAGAGCTGCTACCAGACAAATACAGTTTTTTGTTCTTTTCTTTAACAAAAATAGCGTAAATAAATCAATGATATTACTCTTCCTTGTTCATTTGTGAAATCCTATAAATTTCAGAGAGGCCTACAAATAATTTAACTGATGGCAGTATCAAGATTCTTATCTAATAGCCTAAAATGTAAAATATGGAACCAAAAGTCTTGAGTAGGTTCGACTGACGCTCATATGATTTCTGACTCATTCCTAGAAGATACTGTAAAAAATGTTTTTAATCCAGACATACCAAATAAGATCAAGTTAACTTAATCAATTTTCTTGCAGATGAATGGAAGTATTATAGACCAGTGGTCCCCAACTGGGAGGCCGCAGAACGGTGCCGTTCCGTAGACCAATACAGCCGCGAATGAAATACAGTTTAGAAATAGTTTGCATAAATGTGCGTAGTTTTTAAGTTCTTTATCTTAGTTTGTAAAGTTAATCATAAGATTAGTCATACGACTTATTAGCTTAGTACATAGAGTTGTGTGTTTGTTTGTATGTGATCCGTGTTGTAATTTGGTAAAATTGTCTAGCGCTTACCGGTTCGCGGTAACAAAAAAATTGGGGATTACTGTCATAGACTACTAAGTTCGTTTTAATTTTTACAGAACAACTTGTCATTAGTTACCTGATCTGCCTAATAATTCCGACAGACATAGATGATATAATCCTCGTATTGGTGTGTCCAGAGAGTATCTGAAGATCTTTATTATCTGCCTATAAATATTACAGAGGTAAACTTATTCCTCACAAACTTAGAAAAGTCAACAAAAACAAACATAAAAATCGAAGACTTCCAATTCTTGTTACTAACTTTACACAAGTTATCAGATTCTGTGACAGATGTTCGAAAAGACTCTTACTAGCATAAGTTTGTAACGCGAGCATACGGAGAGTGTATTGAATTTCAAAAAAGAACACCAAGCCAAAATAAGCAGGATCACCTAATAGTAACTCACATCCACAAGGCTATTAGACTATTCAAACCAAAACTGAGTTTTCCACTTTAAAATTATTGCAAATAAATGATGGGAGATTAATGGTTAGAATCACTCTGGCATCAGAGTTTTCACTCAATTGGACTTGAGGTATACCAGACAATAAGCATTGTAAATTTGTCTAATCTGAGTAAGAAGGATTCTTTAGCTCCATGATATGCTCACCAGAGCTGATAATATGCATGTGGATCTAATAAAAGTTAACGTTGATTATATCTGTCTTCCGTAGGTTAAATTTAAGATTGAGATTGACAGAGCTGAAGTGAGTTTTTTGTTATTATGGCACTTTCACGAAAGCCATAATGTTTATAGCCCCATGTGCAACACTCAAAGAAACAATATTTATACAGTCAACCCTCTCTATAGTGAACAAAATGTCCACGTAAAAACACGATGTTCACTAATCTTCAATAGTGAACAAAAAATAGAACAAGGAATCAATAATAACAATAATAAAGTAATTACAAAAATAAATTAGATGCTTTTTTCATGTAATCGGATATTTTTTGTGAATGACTAGTATGATAATTTTTTTAAATTTTTTGTATTTCGTAAACTAATTTTCTTCTTTCATAATCATTATCAAGAAACCATAGTTCGAGCGCATTGGTATATTTATTAACTTCATATAGTGTCGGAACATGAATTTTTTCATCTTTCTCTTCAACATGCTGTTTTAGTTTCTCGAAAAGTTATGTATGAAGTTTTCACCATCAATTTGATTATTTTCATGAATCATAAAATTTTTATCATCTTTTTCTTCTATTCCTGTCAGGTTCTGTATTAACTCATTTTCAAAAGCTTTCTTGAAACAATTTGTAATTGTAAATTGTGATATTTCAAGCCAAACTTGATTTATGATTATGAAAAAATTCTGATTTCCTTCTTTTAAAAAAATAATAAACGTTTTTGATTTTGTACTATGCTAACTATTGTAAAACGTGTAATTTATTCATTTTAAATAATTTTGTATATACATATAAAATTATTAATTTATGTTCACAAACATTTGACGTTCTATTCTTTAATACTGAACACCAAAATATTTAAATAAATGATATACATTTTTAAAAGTGGTTTTCATTTTATAATTAATATATTAATGACAATTACTAATTTTCGTTATTGTGAATTGCATTAATATGGCATGTTCACTATAGAGAGGGTTCATTATAGAGAGGATTGACTGTAGTTAGTCTTTTCCATCTTCCTCTGTCGAATGCGAGTGATCTCAATTCGTCCAGGTCGTCTCCCGTCTTTAGATTTTTTCTCACACGATTTAAGTCTTTGTTTAGGGCTGTCGAAAGTGTCGATCTAGGTCGTCCGCGGAAAAGTTTTTCGCATCTGTCAAAGTAATCTTCCATCGCTTTGTTAGCGGGTGCGTCCGGGTTCATTCTTAGTACATGCCCAAATTGCCTCCACCGGGCATCTATCACATCTTCGCTAAGAAAACATACAGATACCAGTGGTTGATATTCTACGTGGCCACTCCATTCCGAGTAAGCTTCTTAGTTGCCTTCTATCGAACGAATCCAGTTTTGATAGTTCTTTGAAGGAACTTCCCCATGTCCCAGCGTTATACAGTAGGATCGGTTTCACAAACGCGTTGTAAAGCCTGCATCTGATGTCAACTCCAAGTCCTTTGGCCCTTAGCCATCCTTTCTTCAGTTTAGCCATTGCTGCATTTGCCAGTGTTTTCCTCCTTAGTACATCTTCAGCGTCTCCTAGTAGAGAGCCGAGCTTATTAGTACGTCTCCATCTTTCATGAGTAATATCGTCTTCTCTTTTGATTTCCGTAATTTCAGTTTTGTTAACATTTACGCTGAGAAACCATTTTTCAAGCTCCGCAGGTGCATTTTCTAGCAGGTGTTGGAGTGCGGTCACATCCCGTGATACAAAATCCACATCATCCGCATAAGATGTCTCTTCTATGTCTCCTATATAGCATTTACGGAGGTCGCGGAGTGCAGATTCAAGGTATATGGTGAATAGTAAAGGGGAGAGGGAATCACCCTGGGGTGTCCCAATCGTTGTTTTGAAACTGCGGGAAGTTGCTCCTTCTGTCCTCACAGATAGTCTTGTGTTCGCAAGTAGTGATCTGATTATCCTAACCGACGCACATTAATCAGTTTCTGTCTGTTTATTGAGTCGAAAGCTCTGGAGAGATCTATTCCCAACACGGTTGTTGCGCTCTTGAATCTTTGGTGCGTTGCGCAGCGCCATCTGTGGCTCCATACAATGTCTGCCGTAGACCTCCCTTCTCGGAACCCACTTTGACTTGCTGGTAGGTATAGATCCGCCACACCCTTTATCCGGCTTAGTGCAATGTTTGCCAGCACCTTGCGTATCGAATTCAGAAGTATTATCGGGCGGAGATTTTCTACTGGTCCTTTTGATTTGTTCGGTTTTTGTATGGGTATTAATAATCCATTTCCAAGTCCTAGATCGGTATTAGTTTCACAGACGTCATTTAGGGTTTTTGCAATTGTGTCGCTAAGTTTTTTTGGCCCATATTTTAGGAGCTCAGGGCTTATGTTGTCCGGCCCAGCACTCTTGTTGTTCTTCAGTTTATTTATCGCTAATTCCACCTCTTCCACTGTGATTGGGATTTTTAGCCCCTTTGCTTCTCCTTGGAAAGGGGGAAAGTCATTATTTTCTTTATTCAACAGTGTTTCGAAGTGTCGTGCAATCAATTCTGCTTTTTCTTTCGGGTTACCCACGAATTTTCCATCTTTGTCTTTGATGTGAAGGATGTTTTGTCCTTTCTTTGTCCGCAGCAGCCGCATACATCCTTGAATTGTCTTTTAGGCATTCCACATCTTTTAATAGGGATGTAATAATTTCCCGTGAGTGTTTTCTGTTCATCTTTTTGATTTTCCACTTTAGTTCCCTTTGTTGGATATTAAGCTCTTTTTTTTACTCTCGTCTGACGTGTTTGCCGCTTTTAGTCGTAGCTCTCTGCAATGCTTTGCCATATTTGGCACGTTCGGGTGGTGATCCAATTTTGATGATTTCGGACTCCAAGGCATATTTTGGCCGACTTGGAGATTGCCTGTTTTGTTTGATCCCACAGAGTTTGCACTGATGATTCCGGTGCGGTTTTCACCATAAGAGTCTCGATTTGTTCGTGATATTTATCTCTACAAGTTGGCTCTAACCCAATTTTCTGTCTGAAAGTATATATTGGGCTTTGTCTCGCCTTCTTCGCGTTTTCAATGTATTTTTTCCTAGTCAGGTGCTTTTTTACAAATAGTTTTGCAATGACGATCCTGTGGTCGCTGTCAGTTGTTGTTCCCTGCTAGGAACGAGCATCATTTATCAGGTGTGTATCAGACATTCGGGAGATAATGTAGTCGATTTGATTATATATATTCATGGTCTCTCCGACAGAGTTTTTTCTTTGTCCGTGCCACGTCGTCTTGTGGCAAGCTGAGTGCGTAAAGGCCGTGTTGCACAGGAAAAGGCTATTCGCCTCGCAGAAGTTTACCAGAGAGGCTCCAGATGCATTTCTCCTTCCGCGCCCGTGTCTTCCAATAGAGGATTCTTCGGGCCTTATTCGCATTCCGGGCTTTGCATTTATATCTCCCGCAACAAAGACAAGGGACGAGGAAGCATTATTAGAGTATGTACTTGATAGTTCTGATAGAATTCCTCGAGCTCACCGGGGTTCTTGATTACTCGTCCAGAGTGTGGTGCATGACATTTTGACAGTTAATAGACTTTGGACGGGCATAGTTCATTTAGTTTGACTTGTAGGACACATATTCGGTCGTTGACTCTCCAATAGTGATGTAATTTTTTGAGGTAATCCACGTGTAAGACAAATCCCATGCCGTAGTGTTGCATTCAGTTGGGAAGAGAACCAGTCGGTAGTTGTTCCATGTCTCATCGCGTCCATTTTCGATTTTCGTCTCTTGTAGGCAGCCAATAGATATTTTGTATTTCTCGAGATCGTCACAAAGTACCTTCCTTGTCCAATCTTTCGATATTCCACGTACGTTGAACGTCATTAGCCTGAGTTCTCGATTGTATGATGAGTGTTTTTCAGACATTTTTCTTAACCGTTGTACAGAGAAGAAACGAGGCACGTCACCACTTCACCAAAAAGTGAGTTCCTCTTACTGAGAATTTCAGTTCCCCTTCGATTTTTCAACGTCATGTGAAGGCTGTAAAACTCTGGATGACATCAATCATCAACGCGAATAGAAATGGGTTCAGAAAATCTTCAGGTTTCACTATTATCTAAGAGTCTCCGAAAACTCACATTTAGGCAAAGTTTACCGATTTAATGATCTCCGGAGATCTTTCGACTCATATTAACGAGTTTGTAACATTGACTATATCGATCTTCACCATGAACATTTCCTCAACTCCTTTGCGCCAATACAGAGCGTATCATTACGAATTCCTTTGAGACAGTTTTGTCAGCTGTCAGTCCACTGTAAGACTTCGAGTTGCACAAAAGTGATTTGCCTTTTATGCGAAAGAAATTCGATCTGATTGGAAATCTTTATATGTCAGTCATATGTCAACAGCCATTCAAGTTGTTTTGTGGCTGCAGAATGTTAGAATACAGTGTTTCAGAGAAATAAGTTAAAGGCGTAGCAAAAGTTTTCCAAGACTGTGCTAGGGAAATTCCTATTTTATTTCCATCCATTTTCAATGAAAATTCAAGTGGGATTAATATGTAGTCGACATGCTCATTGATTCCTCCTTTGACTTGTCTTGGTAGAGCAGGTAATCTGTGGTGCCTCTTCAGTCTTTTAGACCTCTGTCATTGAAGGTTTGACTACCATCCTAACGTGAATTAGACACATGGAGAAAGACTTCAAAATCTCAAACAATAAAGTTAACTGCTGTTTTTGGAATAAATTCAATTATCCATCCCCCACATCAACAGGGTGGTCTCACTCAAGTTCCCTTCACCCTTGCAGTCAAATTAAGTCACTAAAAGCGATAATGGCTGACAAGTTTACTTGAATTTAGAACTGTCGAAATTCCGTTGAAAAGACGAATCCAATATAAACGTAACATCGCAAAAAATACACAATATTTAGAGATTTATTAATGGAGAAGGTAAGGGAGAAGAACAGACTTGCGGCAGCCAGGTACAGAGAAAAGTTAAAATCGAAGATTAGGGATCTAGGACATGCATTAATGTAGTTTATATTAGGAATTGAGCATTAAAAAGGTGGAATATTGCAAAAAACTGAAGGATGTTGCTTTTAAAAAGTTTTTGGAGGATATTTTTGAGGAGACAGAAGTGATCTCAATTGACCGTGAGTAGATCAGTTCGATGTCGTACCTTAAATTTGTAGATTACATTAGAGCTATGTTTGACTGCTTTTTCATGCCTGCCTTAACCAGGTTTAGTCATCATTTCTGGGTTAATGTTGTTAAACTAGGATAGTCTGAATTTACCCCTTCACATGTTATTATGGTCTTTGAACATACATTATCGTGTTCAAAGGTAGGACTTGAGGTTGGGGACCTTAATGTTAATCAGTAAAAAAATAAAAGTCAATAAAATCAAATTAAAAATTTTCAACTTATGGGGTAACAATATTATTTAAAATTAAACGTGTTGCTTAGTGGTTTGACTTCTTTCCAATGAAAGAAAAGAAGATGAAAGGATGCAGAAAATTACTTAAAAATTCATTAACAGAGGTGCAGGAGACTTATTTGCTCACATTCTACCAATGAGATAGTAAGAATGCGCATCTTGTGTAAGGAAGTATGGCCTGAACTGTAGTCTTGCGGGAGATTTTTTCCACCTCGGGTGTCTGAGAATGTGGAAACTGGCTTCAAAAATGGGATATTAAGAAGGAAGACTGCAAATATTGTATATCCTGACGCAGCCTAAGCCCTCTGCTAGTTATATATTATACTTAAAAGGAGGGACAGCTGAAAAGAGAAATGGCTGATTGAGTGCAATTTAATAAAAATAAGGGATTATGCTCTGTTACATTAGCTTGACTATAAATGCATGTATTTTGCGTTTTTTATTAAAAAACACAGAAATCAATCAAAAATGATCACCGTCTACAATATCGAAGTTGCGTTGCCTTTCACGATTGCAACAAAGATCAACTGGGGAAGCCACCGAGTCTCACGTGCGTCGTGGTTTTGTAATGTGTCCAAGCTTCGTTAGGAAACGAAAATTGTAAACAGAAAAATGAATTTTATTAAATTGCGAAATATAAGAGTATTAAATAAGTGAAAACCAAACAGAAATTTATTAAGTTACAATTTGTATATAAATAGAAAGATTTCAGACTAAATTAACGTCTGTTTTGGCTTGTTGAATGTCTACCAGAAGAAAAATAATTATAACCAATATAGGAATATTGGCTGTAATGACTGTAATTCTATTAGATCATCACAATATTCTCATTTTATGCTGGCGGTCTGCTTATGACTTATTACTTCACTGATAGACTCCTCTCCATTTGGACCTTCAAAGTATTCGGAATCATCCTCCTCACTACTGGGGTAGCCTCAAATTTAGGAATAGCAGCTGGGATTGCTTCCTTCTTCAGAAACAAACTTGGACATCAATTAGTATAATTATATGTGAAGACCTAGTATTGTGTAATCCTCATTTTCACGTTAATTTGTGTCTTAGCACAGACTACCTTTTTATAGTGAACAGAGATCTTGTTGTTGATCATACTAATTCTAGCTTTTTTCTGAATTGGAAGAAAAATTCAAAAATGGCGTTTACAATTTCGCTGAATATAAGAGAGAGATAGATTCCTGGCAAAGTTCTTACAAGTGCTGTGGCAGTCACACTTACAGGGATTACAACATCCCATTACCGTCATCCTGCTGTAACGCCAGAAATTGTTCAGTTCCATATGCTTTTAAAACTGTAATTAATTGTATGAAAGCAGGGTTGTGTTGATAAAATTATTTATTTGATCAACAACTATGATGTCTATTAACTTTGTTTTATCAGCAATCATTTTCTTACTATTGGTTTATTATTTTACACATTTTTAGATATTGGGATTCGTCATTGATTTTCAAAGTTAATTAAATTAATGATTCCCTTTATTAATACAATTTACTTACACTTTAGACATTTCTATTACTAAAATTTAATATTCGTGGATACACAAGAAAGAGGTTAAGGAGGTAATTGACTTCTAGGGCTTATTCAGTTCTAACGGTCGGAGTAAGACCCGTCCTTTCTAAGCATCAAGCCCATCATATCCGTAGCCATGGACACCCGACCAGTGGAGTAGGAAGAGAGAGATTCTCTCCGGATGCCTGCCAGGAACAGGGCTTCTCCTGAGACAGGTGGAATACACGCTGCCTCTTAGGAAAGAGAAAACCTCCGATTGAATATATACAGGTGGTAGAACCCACAACTAATCACCATACGAGTGACATCACTAACCACTAGCTTAGTAGTAAAGATTCTATGTCATTAGACATTGAGTTTAGCGATAAAATACTTTAAGGCTATTCGGTCGGAGGTTTCTCTTTCATTCAACTACTTTTATAATCCCTTGCTCTACAGCACCAGCATCAGGGTGACACTAAGGAAAACTTTTCAAGATGATGAATCTTATGTTTTTTAAACAAAGTCAGAAGTACAACAATTATAAGTGCTAAGAGTAAGCGGTTAGAATTGACTTAAATATTTAGTTAGTATTAAATTATGTAAATTGATCTAATAATATTACTTATCCCTTAATAACATATTTGATTCCAAAAAAGTTAATTGTGACTCTCCAAAAAACTTGAAACTTATTACCGTATGCCAAATATGTACAAGCTGACAACGAAATGTGTGAATGGGAAACTATCAGACTACATTGAAGCATATAGACTGATTAGTGACAACCAACTGGGAACTCGTAGATTCTGTCAAGGAGCCAAAGAGCACTAATAAATCAGTGTATCAATCAGGAGAACGGGAATAATTTGGCTACTTCCTGGATAGACGTTAAAAAGGCTTTCCTGAATAAAGTACTTGAGACATCTGGATTGCCTGTTTGGATAATTTTATTAAAAACTTTGTAACTAAATGGAAGATTAAATTGACATTTTGTCAGAAAATGATTGGAGTAGTGAAAGTGAAAAAGGGGATCCTACAGGGCGACTCACTGTCCCCTCAGATCTTTGTCATTGTGATTGATGTGTTAAGCGAATTATTAAATGAAAAATTTCCGAAAGTGATAATTAACAATCCAGATGTCACTAACATACAAATCATCTATTTTTTATGGATGATTTAAAAATATTTTCCCATAAAGAGGATACATTGGTAAGAATGATGAATCAAGTCAATGATTTCTTTGAAGCTCTGGACTAGAGAAGAATTTTTATAAGTCAGCAACAAATGTTCGAAGCTTATCTGAGGAGACAAGGTTACTTGATGGATTTGATGGTTACCGCTACCTGGGAGTGCTTGAAGATAAGTCAAGCAGTGTTTTGAAAAATCAAAAATATTGAAGGCAATTTTTGATATGATGAAAAAATAATTTAGATACGAAACTTAACTCTGCTAACATGTTCAAGGCCATCAACGAACATGCACTGTCACTATATAATTACTACATCGGACTTGTCGATATCGATCCAAACGAATTCGAGAACATTGATAAAAAATAAGCGGGATACTTACAAGCCATCGAATTCATCTGAAACCTTCTAATAAAGAAAGACTCTATATGCCAAGGAACAGACTAGGAAGAGGATTGGTCTCTATAACCCATAAGAGCGAACGTATGCTTTTTCAATTTCTCAGGGATCTGGAGAAAAAATCCTATTGGTGCCCAAGAAGAGCAGGAATTATACGGGTCATTAAATCAAAAAAAACACATATGACCACAATCGTAGAATTCCTAACTCGGAAATATAGCATTGAACAACCAGAGAGCCTAAGTGTTAAAATTATAGGATTACAAAATGAATACTTAATGCAACAAATAAAAAAGTCTTTGCATTCGACTCTCTTTGAATGCTTCAAGAAACAGATACGGACATTACGGAATCCTCCACATGGTTAATGCACGGGAACAATTCTCCACGCTCAGAAGGAACATTGTGTTTGGTACAACACCGTAATTTGTTTTTTGAAACTGTGGAGCAAGTTGGAGTCACTGCCACTCTGCAAAGAAATAAGTTGATCATCTGGCACCCAGATGAGGACGAATACTTAACAGTGATTATTTGAAGAGACACAATGAAGTAATAAAATGAATTCATCTGCATCTGTGTCGCCAATTCGGAATCAAGCAGTCGAAGAAGTTGAAGAACAATTCGGTCCAATCTGTAGTGGCTAATGAAACTGTTGAGATCAGAGTCAACTATAACTACTGATACAAAGATTATGAACAATAAACCAGACATTTTCGTAATGGACAAATTAATGAGAAAAATAATAGAAGTTGGAATCACTTACAGAAAAATTTGAAGAATGTTGAAATTGAAAAATTCATCAAATACGATCTTTTAGCAAGCGAACTTGAAAGTTACAATTATCCCCGTTGTTTTAACCTGGGATGGAATCGTCACCAAATATTACAGACATTATCTTAATTCCCTTAAAATTGAATACCCGGTCAGAGCATATATACAGACCATTACACTAAAGAAAACTCTTGTGTGTTGACTGTAAACATGAAATTAAAACTCAAAATAACGAAATTTTCCCAGATGATTTTTTTGTTGATCATGAGACGGAGAAATGGAAATTCAATGGCGAAGCTTTGGATGAGAATACATATTCTCACAATATTTATGACAAAACCGAGGAACAGGAGGACTATGAAATGAACTCCACTGAGACTGATAACGTGCTTGAAAAGTCGAACGATGGGCCAGAGACGAGTGATGGAAGAAAAAGATCTTGACCAATCCTGGAACCAAAAGAAGATATTAAGCATTATTTACTCTTAATTGGAAGTGCATTAGTTTTTAAATAAACAATTTTTACTTATCCTTTTACTCCTCATGTCGTTTTTGGAATTTCCAACAAGGATACCTTGTTTTTGGTAAAAAAATATATAAACTCATGAGTCATGACATAGAATCATGAAGTTTTTAAAAATTTTTATGCTTTAAAAAATCTTTACTAAAAATTAACAAAATAGACATCATCTTTATGGAGAACATTACGGAAACTCAAAAAGAATCCCATACAACATACACCAGGAATTAATCCTGACACACTTATGAAATTTTGTCAGTTTAAGTCACAAGCCATATTTGAAGCTGGATCATCAACCGAATCACAAGAAGAAAAAATATCCATACATCGAAAATTTCAAACTACTGGAGGTATTTCATGCAATTAAATACGTGAAAAATATAAAATCCAAAGGGGCGGATGACATTTTAATAACTGAATTGAAACACTTGGGGCCAATAGCGATCGATGCTCTTACTGAGATTTTCAATTACTCAGTTAATAGAAATGAGATTCCCTCATCATGGAAAAGATCACTTATACATCCAATACCTAAAAAGAACAAAACTTCAGACGACCCCCGGAGTTATCGTCCAACATCGATTTTTTATGGCCTTTTAAGAACATTGGAAAAATTAATCCTCCACACGATTAATCATTTGCTTGATCTTGCAAGTTTACAGCATGGCTTCAGATCGGGATACTCAACTTGAACACATCTAACAAAACTAATTTAGTTCATCTCGGATAGACTGAACTACTCGAAAATACATAAAAGAACGGTACTTGTCGCTCTGGATATCGAGAAGGTGTTTGATTCGGTACCGAGGAAGACTCTAACGACAAAAATTTTTGACACCGATATCTATCAAAAAATCCAGATGTGGCTGGCCAATTTCATTAATGGTAGAAAAGACAAAGTTGTCATGAATAATAGAAAATCAAGACAACGATACCTCCCCAACGGGGTCCCTCAAGGATCCCTTTTATCACCAACCTTGTTCAATTTATTTACAAGAGACCTTCCAAATCCAAACATCCAAAATACCATCCTTCTGTCTTATGCCGACGATCTCATCGTCGCAGCAAGACACCAAGACCATAAAGAAGCTGCACGAAGGGTTCAGGAGACCCTCGACATTATGAACTTATGGTTCCTCAAAAACCACATGAAAATATCCCCTGGGAAGATGAGCACTGCGATTATCTCCTACAGAAAACATCATCCTTCGATCCTAAATTAACTTGGAATGGAGAGCTTATCCCAGTTAATAAGAACCCATCAATCTTTGGAGTTACATATGACCCGTTGATGACGTTCACATATCATGTGGACACAATAATTTCAAGAGTTCAAAAAAAGATGGTGATCCTCAAGACCTTTGCTAGATCTCCAATATTTTCACTTTCTCATCTTAAATTATTATACAAACAGTATATTCTACCGACAATGGAACATAAATGATTACACTTTTGTCAATATCCACGCAGAACAAATTAGAGGTCATACAAAACTAATGCCTCTGGGTCTTTCCTAAATGTGACAGAATGACACCTACGTCAGAAATAGGAACACATTAGATCTCAAAAAAGTTATGGAACATCTCGGTGACGAACAACAAAAATTATTGAAAATAGTGCGATCTTCTGGTAGCCCCTTTTGAAGATGAGTTTCTTGCCTACCAGAAGTATGCTCGCAAATTTGAGATCAAACCTTCCCCCTTTTGGACGATCATAAAACATTGCCGACAAAGTCGAAATAAATGAGGACGCACTGACACCGGGATCACTTAATTAGACGATAACTCTTTCCTTTTTCCTGTGTTCCCGGGGTTATAATAATAATAAAAATTAACAAGTGAAGCGTTCAAAATTTATTGAAATGTAGAATTATCTTCCTTCGCTGATTGGAAACTGTCCCTGAATCATCCCTAAAA
This sequence comes from Dicyema japonicum, assembly GCA_011109175.1. Classification (NCBI taxonomy): domain Eukaryota; kingdom Metazoa; phylum Dicyemida; class Rhombozoa; family Dicyemidae; genus Dicyema; species Dicyema japonicum. The sequence continues at coordinate 200,710 of RDEW01000036.1, forward strand.
ATATTCTTGCTGCAGTTTAGTCTCATTCTCAAAAATCGATAAAATTAGTTCAATATTACTTACTGAATGTGCTTTTCTCGATTTTATTTTTCAGAGAGGTCAATTTCTCGGTGTTTCTTGGTTTATGAAAATAAAAAGTGGAATGTAATTGTAATCGATTTCGACCTGTTGTTTTCCAAGCATACTCTTCTACTTTTTTTATTTATTTAACCCAAGACCATGCTGTCAAAATAATCAATATAAATAAATTTTATATAAACTCAACTTATTTTTGGTTAAAAATTATTGTAAATAATTAATTTTGATATTATTTAAAATACTTTTGTTAATTTTGATATTTACGATATCGTCTTAGCCTCACGGGATCAGAACACCCAAACAGGGACGGAAAAAAATACAACACCACATGGATCGACTACTCGAGTGGTTTAATGAAAATCGGATGTCAATCAATACCGAAAAATATGCTACAACTCTTTATACCTCTGACAAAAGATTGTCGAACAGGACAATAGAAGTACTGCGGAGGGAAGAGCATTGCCGTTCAGCAAATGGCAAAAAATATTGGGTCTGACTTTCGATACATGAACTTTTCGAGACATGTCACTAACGTGCTGAACAAATGTGAGAAAAAAATCAACCTTCTAAAATGCCTAACAGGTCTATGGAAAATTGGACATCACCCTATACTTAAAATGCTCTACTCACAGTACATCGAACCATGCATTTCATATGCGTGTACTTCATGGGGACCACTTGCCTCTTATAAGAACATCCAGAAAATCTACGCAACCCAGAAAAGGGCCTTCAAGCCAACGGAAAGATGATACACACGAGAAAACATTAAATCACTGACGCCCATGGAGAAACTAATCAAAAAACAAGAATGGACACCAATGCCAAAAAGAAAGTGCTCGTCCGCAACGAACTTGTGTAGGCTCAAGGGATCAACACCGAGAAAAGATGAGAGCCTTTATCCAATTCTTCGGGATCACTTAGTTTAGTTTTTTTCGGTTTAACAGCGGTCTTTAGAATTAATTAATTTAATTTTGTTAATTAATTTTAATATTATTTAAAATACTTTTCTTTGTTGTGTTAGCTTTGTTCATTATTTTAGAAATGTACAATAGAATAGGATTACAAACTCCACGTGGTAGTGGGACAAGTGGATATGTCCAAAAGAACACAGCCTGCCTCATAAAACAGAAAGACAAGATAAAATACGACTACAAAACCGACACTAAACCTACAACACTAAAGAAACCAAATCAGTTCATTCTAATCCACGAGAAGAAGCGCAAAGTGGAAGCCCAATGTTTAGAAATGGAAGAATTGATGACTCAGAAGGGATACTCTGAGGCAGAGTGTAATACTATGGTCTCTGAATTTCGGAGGAAATTGTTAGCTAGTCTGGACGACACTGTGGAGATTGAACTGGACGAATTTGGGAGACCAAGGTGATATTTATATAATATTGTAGTACCAAGGGAAGTCATCAATTGGCTGTGGCACAGAACAAACGCAATGAAATGTTGAGGGATGCATTCGGGCTCGACGAATCTTATGATAGAGTATCCTCGCTGTCTCGGATTCCATTCAAAAAGAAGGAAGATGGAGTCTCTGAGACTCCTGTTGTGTCTATTCCAGTAAAGGAAGAGAAAGTCAAGAAAGAATCAAAGAAACAGAAGAAGTCAAAGCGTAAGATGGAGGAGGAAAAGAAGACAGAGTCTGAAGAGACTGACTGTAGCTGTAGTGATTGTGAGAGGGACAAACTCAGCAAGGGATCTAAAAGAAGACGTTAATTAATTTTTAATTCTGTTTGATTATTTTATTGGTCACGTGTATTACTTTTATTTTTCAGATTCTCCCTAAACAATCAGTCATCTCTCTTCTACCCACTAAATTCTCCCTCGTGAGCCTTAATCCCATGCTTATGTCGATGATCAAGGTTGTATGTTCTCACTGTTTTATCTTTGATAACTTATTCATAGGAGCAACACTCAAGTCCCCAACTGGGGGTTGGAATTCCTCATGGATGCGAGGCAGTAATACATTCAATCAGGAAATTTGCTACCAGTTCGCCAGACACTACGAATGCTATTATAGTCAAACTGGGCATACACAATGCTTTCAATAGTATTCGCAGAGACAGAATCATAGAAGCTATCATCTCCAGGAACCCGGAAATCAGCAGGATGGTGAAACTTGCATACGGCTCCCCATGTACCCTGATTTTTATTCGGAAACAAAGTAAAATAAAAACAATGGAAATCGTATTTATTTAAAAGTTTGTAAACAAATACAAGTTTGGCAGCTTTTTCAATTTCCAGTCTATTTCGTACATTTGAATGTAAGAATCCAAAAGTCGAAAAAATTCGTTCTATTCCACCTGTGGAAGCAACTTCAAGAATTTTTTGCAGAGTGAAATTACTTTAGAAGGTGGTAAGAGTTCGATTCCCACAAAGCTATAGGTGATACTTTGCTCAATAAATTCGGAGCGAACATGTATAGTTTGAATGAATCAGCTTTTGCTCTGAAATTAATCAGAGTCGGAAGAGCATATTCATAATGTTCAGCACAATGCAGAGGTGTCCACAGTGTCAATTAGATAGCTTTCTCCATCCCATGTTGCAACTGACACACAAATAACGGGTTCGTTATGAATGTTACTCCACCCGTCCAACATCATAGACACTGTCTTGTCCTGGAGTCTTTGCCGACAGTCTTCATGCATTTTGTCGTACACATCGACGATCGAACAATGGACCACCAATTTGATGATGAGAAGGTAAACGATACCCAGGAAGAAGCATTTGGACGAGTTTTACAAATTCCGGATGTTCTACAGCAGCAAAAGGTGTGTTACTGGAATATATGTATCTAACGAGTTACATATCAAATTTTTCTTCGATGACGTCGTCGTAGTAACGAAGTTGATTAAAGTCTTTCAAAAATAATAAGTTTATCGAAGTGAACCCACAAGGCATCACGCTTTCTTCCAGACATTAAAAAAATTTAAATGATTTTTTTGTTGATTAAAATCAAATGGTTTAATCTATCATTTAATTAGTTGGTATACTCCTTTCTTGGTGTTCCCTTTTCGGGGTTATTAAATAATAATAATAACCCTGGTTGGAACAGAACCCGTATAAATGTGAAATTATAAACTTTGCTTGCGAGAGGAAGACTTTTGTCGTGCAGTGGCCGCTATATCTGCTTATTTCCGCGATGTTTCGGTTACTCAACTTGAAAATGCAATTTTTTCTTGGCTCTCCCCTATACTGTAATAATGTGTCAGTTCTCCTGGAGGAAAAAATACATCGATAGTCTTTCTCCCTCCAACCTCTCAACGACAACAACTGACCCAGGCTCAGCTTCGGAGAAGGCTTAGACTTTAAAGATAAAAAAAATTCGCATGTCTCGGAGGATAATTCGTCTTTGAACCAGTGGCAGTCGAAACGACAGGAATAATTGGAAGCCGATCACTGACGCTGCTAAACAAGATCGGCTGGCTCATCGCGAATCAGAAAAACGATAAGAGAGAATGGAGCTGTTTTATTGAGCGCATTTCCTTGCAAATCGTAAGGGGAAATGCGTTTTCAATTATGAGAGCAGCCAGCAGTTGCTTACTGTTAGTTTTTGAGTTATAATAATTTATGGTGGAAACTGAGTGGAGGAAAAGGGTATATTTAAAATTGAAGAATTTAGTGGAGCAGTGAAATTATTAATTTTCTATTACCTACAAAGCCCTCAAGAATTGAAATCATTCAAGAAAATTATTTTTAAATGATTTGTCGACTGGAATGTGTCTTTTACTGTACATACTATGTATGTTTGAAACTCACTTATGGATTCTTTCGTCCCCATCATGCATCGGAAACGTCTCCTTTGAGTTTTCAAAGGAAATTAATCGAGTAACAGAATTTTAGAGTTTATTGATTTTCATTCGTTCTGGTTCTGTAAAAGAAACGGAAAATTCGAATCTCCAAGGCGGTTTTTCAATAAAGTTTTGTGTTGGATTTGTCCAAGTGAATAGGACTCCTGAGAATCAGTAAGTTTATTTTTTGTGTGGGTGATTAAACATAACAGCTTTTTATAGGTTACTCCCAGAATTAATGTATTTGAACAGATCCAATGAGATATTGGATTCTTCCCTGTTCCTCGATCAGCCGTGAACAAAGTGCATTTAGACATGGGGGAAAATATTTAAAAACGGTTGGATATCAACTACATGTGTACTCTTACCAGTTTCGTTTGGGGGTCGGTGGCTTATCGCCGCAATAATTACGTCATATGCATTTGATAACTGAAGCTCATCGTCATCGGTCAATGGTAATCCTGGTTACTTCTGACTTATTTGGTGGCTTTCCTCCTCTTTTAAGAGAAGCAATCAGCAGTCAGAATAAAATTAGCATCTTTAATACATTACTTCAGTTTATCAGTTATTTTGATACGAGTGAGCATATTCATTACTTTACACAGTCGAGCTGATTCTCACGTCCTGACATCTATATCATTGACTCTCATGATTTCTGTACTATTCGGCATTGAATTAATGGGTTCATTCTAACAAGAGATTGGCCTTTTCTGTTAACTATTCGTCACCTGAGTCTATTTCTTTCAAAAGTCCCGAAAGTTAGTTTGCTCAATAATTTCCAAGGTAATTTTATGTTCTCATATTTCAATACAAATACAAAAAAAACATTGTATATCAAATTTAGGAGTTTTTTTTAAAGAAAAATTGTTTTTAAAAGTTCTTTTTAATTTAATGAGTTTTGAGATGTTCTTTTATGCAAAATATACATCCAAAATTATTGATTGGGAAAGTGACGCTATTAGTAGGGAAACCCTATAAAATAGATTTGCGTCATTGTACTTTTTACTAAATGCACTTGAAAGTGAGTTTTAAAAATTCATTAAAATAATTAGTTTTTAATAAATTAATTGTTAACAATTTGAGTAAAATTCTCAAATTGGTTGTTTATTGCATTGTCGGTTGATTTATGACTGTAGTGACTCATAATAGATCTTTTGGGGGGTCGACCCTTCTCGAGTTTCTCCAGTTATAGTATTCCTGTCTACTTTTCATTGCCGTTTTTATAAGACTTGTGACATAAGCTCGTTCTGAAAACCTTATTATATATGTAAACCATAACTGCCTGCATGTAGCAACCAATTTTGTATCGAATTTATATTATTACACTGTAAAATTTGTCCAAGCATATTGAGGACCTATTTCAGTACTCTAAGCAAACCCAGTTCTCTGTATCCTCAGAGGGACAATTCTGTATTGGGGACGAATTTATCGAATTTCTAGACTTTGTGTTTCTTTTTTGAGTTTCATTTAGTCTTCCAGATTGAGCGGAATAAACTGACTTTGTTCTAGATATTGGTCTTTCTTGCTCCATACTATTGAATCTTTGATCTCTTCCATAGTTTTCAAGAACATTGTCTATCAAATTTAGGAGTTCTATCCTCCAAAGGTCTCCCACTTTTATATTTTAAAGTAAAAATACGAGGGAGTTCTTGTGTGACTTCAACATTTGGTTCTATGCTCTGTGGGATATTGTCTATAGAATTTGACGGAACAAGGTTCCAGTTGTTATTTTTCATAAATGTGGTCGTATTTGGATAGCTACAAAAGTAATCATCCACGTGGCATATTGGGGCATTGTTGATTCCTGAATTATAGAAAAACTACCTGAAATATGACGAAGAAATTTCGGATGGGGCAAATGTCTTGTGAAAAATGAGCTACTACTAAGATCCCCAAATCTAAGTCGGTTAGTCCTGTCAGTGATGGAATTAAATCTGAACATTACTTGAATTCGGTTTAATTTAATATTTAAACTTAACTTTATTGACGTTATTTTTTCGTAAATCGATTTTTCTTAGCAATGGGTGAACTAATCCTACATGTTATTTTTTTCATATTCAATGTGTCCTTTAACAGGGCTGGCTGATTGTGCGTTCAATCAGTACATCTTTACTTTTCAAAGTCTAATGTTATAAAAACTGAAATATAAACAGAAGAGTAATCAGGGACATTGTGTTCATCTAGAGGTCTTAACTAATGCTTGCAAATGAGACTGACGGAGTTAAGATTTCATAATTATTAGTAGTATTTAGAGAATACATAGAAGGAAAGTTTGCAAGGGGATCTTTAGAATATTTTGAAAAGCTGATATTTATTTTAATAATCACGAATAGATTGGAAGAGGTTTAGTGTCTTAAAGTCTAATTAAGGTATATCCAGTTCTCATGGTAGGAGTTAAACTCATCCTTTACAAGCGTCACGTTCATCCATATCCGTTATTGTGAGAACTTTAGGCATACGGCGTGTTGAGGCCTCATAGGATTTAATGAGGCAGAGAGCAGAATCATGAGACCAGATAGGAAGCCACAACCAATCGTAATGCAAGCGACAGCAATACCCAATTTGTTAATAAAGTAAATACAGGTAATTAAGTTAAGGGAAGTAATACGAAACGGTAGGGCTTGCCAACCAATTTCTACTCAGAAAGTCTCTCCAAAAATCGGCAAACGCAGAGTAAAATTTGAAGATAAATCCCAGATACTTTATTGCGTTTTTTGAAACCTCGTATGAGATTTTCGATAGTTCCGTCAACCTTGCACATTTTTCCATCCACCCACAAAGGAATCGACATACGAGATTTATCCAGCAGGCAAGCTTTAAAGCAAAATTCCGCATTTTCTCAAATTTCTTGAGAATAGAACACCTCCTTTTTGAGTCGTATTAACAATATGCCAGATCCAACATAAACCTTCGCTGATATGAACAGTAATAATAATATTCGCACTTTCCGAGGAGACATATCAGTTATAGCTCCCTTCAGGCAGAACACACACTTTATTTTAAGCAAATAACAGTTATAATAGCTAATCGAGAAAGGATCAAGAAATTCTCTTCACTTTTTTGTTTTCTTTTTCTCGGGTGTATGTCCTTTAAGACGACCCGGTTTCGCAATTAAGTTCACTGATGACTACGTCACTCGTCAAGCCAAAGCATTTATTTATTAACCTCGGGATCACCGAGAAAGAAAGACAAAAGTATTGTCAGCTAGATAGGTGATCCCAGTTCCCGCAACCAAAGCATGAATAGTAGGAAGAATAATTTGATGAGATGATGAATTATTTCTAAAATTAAATATTATTAATTGATAATAATAAAAATAAAAAAACGTTAATTCTTGTTGGGCATGACAGCACGCTTACTGAACTCAATTGGTTCTTTGGGATTTGGACTAGCCGCCATGGCTGCAGTCGGTAATTACGCCCTGTATAACGTGGATGGTGGACAAAGAGCTGTAATCTTCGACCGTTTCAAGGGTGTAAAGGATTCAGTGGTTGGAGAAGGAACCCACTTTCTTATTCCATGGGTTCAACGACCCATTATTTTTGACTGCAGATCACGTCCAAGGAACATTCCAATAGTCACTGGTTCCAAGGATCTGCAAAATGTGACAATAACTCTGAGAATTCTGTACCGTCCAGTAATGAAAGAATTACCAAATATATTCCGTAATATTGGAGTGGACTATGATGACAGAGTGTTACCATCAATAGTCAATGAAGTTCTCAAATCAGTTGTAGCACAATACGACGCCGCTGAACTTATTACTGAGAGAGAAGTCTTTTCTCAGAGATTAAGTGAGGATCTCAAGGACAGAGCTGAAGTTTTTGGAATTGTTTTGGATGATATTTCTCTGGTTTTTTTAATTTTAATATTTAGACTCATCTTACTTTTGGAAAGGAGTTCACACAAGCAGTAGAAATGAAACAGGTAGCTCAACAGGAGGCTGAAAAAGCTAGATTTTTGGTTGAGAAGGCTGAACATATGAAGGCAGCAGCTGTCACTGTCGCCGAGGGGGACGCGGAGGCTGCTGATTTACTAGTAAAAGCATTTAATGAGGCTGGAGAAGGCTTTATTGAGTTAAGAAGACTGGAGGCAGCTGAAGAAATTGCCGATAGATTGTCTAATTGTCCAAATGTGTCCTACCTTCCTCATGGTGTTAATGCTGCTTTACTTATGCCTAAGTAACACTTTCCTTGGTTAATATTTTTGGTTTACTACATTATTTATTCCCCTTTCCCCTCAGGGAAACCAGTGACTAACATTATAGTAACTAACAAAAGCATATCTGAGAAGTAACCCAATGTATGCTACCTTTTGATTTATTATTTGCAGACACAGTGATAGTAACAATGTCGCACAATTCCATCCATAATCAACTGAAAGGGAAGAAAGTGGGGGAAAGCAAATGATCATTTTTCGTGTTATTTGAAAAAGATGGATCATGTGACGCTAGTAGGACAATGATGAGAAGGGACAGAGGAAAAGATGACAAATTTCCGACCAATTAGACAATGGAAGAATCGAGGATCAATAATGACGTTTAACCATTAAGCTACATGAAATTACCGTTTAATAATAACAACACCAAACACCACGTTACACAAAATAACTAATCACGTGATCCCAGCACGCTTTACCAGGGACATTATCTTGCCCCAATGCTCCTCCCTAGACCCCACACAAGTACATATCTGCCAAGTGATTGGATCTTTGCAGTCACGATGGAGCGTTCTATGGTTTGTTCGTATCATGGCTTCAAAAGCATTGGTGGCTGGAAATCTCCAGAAATTCAGCGTTCCGTGATTTTGAAGGCTCTTTTTCGGCTCCATCTTCAAGACATATGTACAAGAGATGAATGGGCCCCAGATACCACATTAATTTATTTCATTATTATTTAGAACCAAGAATCACCGACAAAACAAAAGAGAGTAGTGGCTGTCAGGTAATCCCGGCCTCCTTAAGCAGCCGCCTCATCTTTTTTTGTTGTTCCTCCGGTGTGCACGAGTGACTTTTTTAGGTTCTAGGTGAGCTCCCGTATTCTCACGAGTTCCGAACGGGGTTGGTTTTAATATCGAGGAGGAAGATCTTTTTTTAAAGCCTTTTCACGAGAGCCATAATATTTATAGCTCCGCATAGGCAGGACACACACTTTATTTAAGTAAAGAACATTTAATTTTAACTAATCGTAGAACCAAGGAATGATCTTCACTTCTTTTTTTCTTTTTCTTGTGTGTGGGTCCTTTCTAGACAATCAAGTTCCGCAGTGAGTATCCACTGATGACGGCGTCACTCGTCAAACCCTTTTGGCATCGTAGATGCGTGGAACCTTCCACCAGGTGAACAGCAGCGAGAATCGAACCCGTAACCTAAGTCACTTTAGCCCGACACCTAACCACTATGCCACTAGGAAGATCTTTGTAGGGTCATTTACCATCTGGATGTAAGAGAACGGTAAGAAATTATAACTAATATGTTTAAATATATTAATTTATTTAAAATTAAATTAATAATGGAGACATCACAAGTAAATTATGAATGTTCGTGCAAAAAGAAAAGACCAATTTACGAATTATACTTTTGCAGAAACTGTTTGGATTTGAAATGTTTTACATGTACTTCCCACGAGGTCATTAATATCAATATTTAGAGATTCAGTCTCAATACTGTCCTCAGTGTTCCTTTGTGATAGGAGTTGATGGATTCCATAAACCCAAAACAAGGTGTTGAAAATATAATTTATAGTAAATGTCCCAATTGTCTCGAATGTCCTATTTGTCGAAAGATTTTGATCATCCATGCTACAGAACGTCGATTGGATGGCTCAAAGATCACTGAAACCCACCCTAATGCTAAACTCTGCTATCTACAGTGTTCTGTCTGTGGGTGGAACTCAAGGAACTCTAATGTGTTGGAAGATCAGATTCTCCGTACGAATGGTCTATTCATTGTTTATTTTATAGTGGAATCAGGATGGCACGAAAGAAGTGATCCCCAAGAGGAGGGGGTAGTCAATATTATTTATTTTAGATAAAAAATCTTGTTGAATATTACAAAAATGTTTTTGAATCGACACGTGAGACAAAAAATGAAGCTTTTGAGATTTCCTGCAGATTTTACTCTATAAAGCTCTCCACAAAGGCGGAATACAAAAAGCATTCACTTCCAGTATTACAAGTACCAAACCCACATGAAAAAGTAACGGAAGACCTCAGTGATCTTTACAACACTCGACTCGATTACTCCTCATTACTAACTGTTCAACAGAGGATTAGGAATCCTCGTTTACAAACTACGAGTGGTAGGGATTCCTACCCAATCAGGAAACAGCTCATCTCTAGAACTGTGCTTAGATGTGCTGTATGTTTTAGTCAAATATTCTAGAAATGCAAAAAGAATTTGTTGAAGCAAGAATTCCAACCCCAAACATGTAGATTTACCTCTTATTTGACTGCTGTGTAGTTATTATGTTGTATTTAGTAATTTTGTGCCCCTGATCAAATTCGTGGGAACGAGATGGAGTTCTGATGGATCAGTTCTCGAGTGTATGTAACATTTAGTTGGATTTTATGATCTCCGTTGAGAATTTATGTTTGTACGATAAAGTTGTCTCATTCCTGCCTACTTTTGATTCTAAGCATTATTTGGTATTCTGTTTTTTAACTTAGCGAATAAATTCAAAAATAAAGCTTGAGAGGTATGATGAAGCCAATTTGTGTTACATTGACTCTTCTTCTTTCAATGCGGCCTCAGTAGAGTGTCCTCTTTTGTTGGAGTCTAAAAATAAGGCCATAATGTTGGAAACGTAAATTATGGTGAAAATAATGAACTGAGCATGTCAGTAACATGTAACTATGAATGTCCCTCCATCCATGGTGGACAAACAACTGTCAAATGGATTACCTGTGTAGTATTTATTGATGGAAATGATTGTAATATTCAGTTTTAGTTTATTCTTAATTATTTTACAATGTGTTAGCAACATCTGTAATATTCGATATTCCATCACTGATTTTGGGATTGCGGTTGTCCGCGGAAACGCTTACTCCGTAATGTCAGCAGCCGCAATTTCTTAATACTACCCAAACTACATTTTTCTCCTTAATAAATTGTTTTCTAATTAACAATATTCGGAAATTACCTTCCTTTGAGAACAATTTATTTTATAATTCCCCCCCCCCCGATATACAGGATTGTGTGGCCATGGATGAAGATTTGTTGCTTTCTTTTGTTCTTGCTCTTTCCTTGGTACGAAAAAAGATCATTTTCTCTTCCCCACAACTGGAAACACTTGACGTTTGTTTAGGATAAACTTGTTACATTTGAAAAAAAACTCTCTGGTTTTGCGCCCATGAGGGATACATTTAATTAGTTGTTTACTAAACTTCCTTCTCAGTATATTTGGGGTTAATAAATTATCTGAAAGAGATTAAGAATTATTAACCTACCGTCCGAATAAAACCATCCTGTCCAGGCATCACGTTTATCCGCGATTTTGGATGCATTGTACGTCTGCTAAGACTGGTGGACCAACTAACGCCTTTCAGGATTAGATAACACAGCCATCGACCGGATAGTAGGAGTGTGATGATCAAACAAAGGACTGAACGACAGCCCTACCACTGGTTAATGATTAAAATAAATTAAAGAGAGAATTTCGAAATAACAATTATGTCATTTGTTATAAAGCCATTTGAAGGATATTCTCGATAATAATCCACCATTCTCTTTATGCCTCTTTGGATTATTTTCATTTGTTCCCGTCTTCTCAGTAATCGAATTTGACTTTTTTGATAAAATATTTTCACGAATTCTACGAAATTCATTTACATCTGTCTTTAAGGGTACAAAGTTTTTGACTGAGTTATTTTGGCGAATCTCCTGGTATTCCCCCATTGTAGCAGAAAATCCAGGAATTTTGACGTCAACATGACAGTTAATATGTCCGTTTGCTCTTTTTTCTGATTTATCCAAAATGTCTTTCAATTCTTCAAATGAGTATCCTTCTATTTTTTGTCTATGGATGGGACCTTTAACCAAATCATCGCAAAAGCTGGCCAAATCCCTGACACAATAATACAAACCTTCCGCAGATCTGGAACAAACCAAGATACCCACACCTGCTACAAACAAAATCTACAAATGTTAATATATTACTACAGGAGAGGAATATGAGACAAGATCAATCAAATCATCCAGGTCTATTCCTCCACCAATGGTCTTTTTGGCGTAGCTAATATTTCCCAATTCTGGAAGTAACCGTGAAAGCTCAGAAATTACGCATTCTTTCAAGGAAGTCTAGGATATTTACAAGAGACCAACCGAGACAAACAGTGGACAGCATAAAAATGCAACAAATGAAAATTCTGGTAATTTAAATAAAATTGAGGATGTGAGTTTGTGGAAGAGTGCATTGTACCCGTAAAGATTTCTGGAATCGTGGATTTCCTGATTTGTATTTACTTTCAAGAGCATTGATGACTGCAAAATACTCCAGAGGACGCCAAATGGAGTTGTCAAAGTTCCAGCTTCATCAAGTCGATACTGAACATTCAAATTCGAGAGAATACAGTTAGAGTGTCTGAAATATTGTCAGAAAGGCCAGAGATGGCAAGAATTCTGCATAAGTAGGTCATATTCCTCATTTCTTTAGCATTTTCCTCTTTGTGATTAATATTATCGACAGGAGTCACTTACAATATTTAAATTAAGGTTTACTTGGTGTTTTTATCAACGTTTTTTGGGGGGTTTTCCTCATTTCATTCACTTAAGTAAAACACGTGGTTACTTTGGACAACATTCTCTAATTCGTCCATAAAACCAGGACATTTTCTTATGTAATTAACCCGACCCAGTTTTGACAGATATCTATAGTCACACTGGATTGATATGGGCCTAAATGTTGAAGTCTCGTGTCTGGGAGAGGTCATAATTATCAGATTGTGCTGTAAAAGTCGCCTACAATAATTAACATCGCTATACAGATATCAATCGATAATCAATGTGCGCTAACTAGGAATTTATTGATGGTCGATACGTCACTGATATAATGACCGAATATGACATTTCATCCCTTTTGGGTTCACTTTAGTAATATTATTAACCAGAAAACATCCGCCATAGCCAGAATGAAAATATTCAGGAGATCCCTTTATAGTATTCGTATGCTCGCATTTGATGTCCAGGGGGAACTCCGCTGGAGGGTTGTTGACTAATGGTTCTTTATGGATATAATTTAGGATTATATCTGGCGCCACCAGAGATGGTGAACCACATGACACGCGCTAACAATTCAAGCTCCCTCATGCCGAAAGGGAATTGGTGGAACAGAAGAAACAATAAATTTTCAATTCAAGTGGCCACAGCACCACATCAACGTTGACGCCTCGTGACACACTTTATTAATATTCCTTTCGATTACTGGCATTCGATTTAAATAGAAAATTTGTGATTATTTTATACTGGTATACGGTTTCTTATTTGAAGTTATTTCCGGATCACAGATACAATGAAAATAAAATTATCAGTGTGGGTATTCTTGCAAGGTGAGGGAAATCCGTTCGAATAGTCGACAGGTCCCTGGGGCTGAGATTTGGTTTCCGAGTTTAAAAATAGTTATCAAATTTATTTTTTAATAAATTGATAATTACTATTATGAACCACAAGGTCTGTTGCCTGGTGATTAAAATTCTTGTGGTATGGGGGCAGAAAACACAGGTTTAAAACCCCCTCCATCCTCGAATTACCCTTCATTCGCACATTAAGGGAACCTGATATCTTAAGGATATATTTAATATTGTTTGTGAACATTATTGACCAAGTATTAACGTAAAAATGTTGTGTTGGTAAAAGTAGAACTATTGTAGAGTACTACTGAGCATATACAGCTACTGCAGAATAAACACGAAATGTGGTTACGAATAATGATTATATAATCTTGTGGTTGTGTTAACTGGTCAGGACATTGGAGGATGCACTGGCAAACAGTCTAATCAAGGAAGCTCGTGTGATCTGCAAAGGTTCAGGAATTTTCGTTGAATTTAGGTCTGTAGAGGAACTGATTTGTGGTCGGCAACCACAGAGCGGTAAACGTCATATTGAGACCCCCTGAAGTTATTATAAAGAACATACAATTCTGGGTCGAAGTTTGTGGTTGAAACAAGGACCTATTAATGGGAGAGGAAATAGTTGGTGGGAATATATCTCCATGAGGATTTATATGGGAAGAGGGTATTTTCAAAGAAAATTTTGTGCCTCCAATAGTTACTAAATTGATTTGTGAGAGAAACCGATTACGAACGGAGTACAGACGTTGTAGTAAAATATTTCTAAATAGAAATGGATAGAGGAGGCCTCAAAAGTCGTTTTCAGAAATCCATCATTCTGGAGGTGATATAAAAAACTTTATGTTTTGGACAGGTGTGGAAAAAGTATTTATAGAGAAGCCGTATTGTATTTTCTACACAATGGAGGAGACTTTTTTTTATTTTCAAAGATCACCTGGAAAATATACAGGGTGTTTATTCGATAAACCTAATTCCTGTAACATGAAATAAGATTCGATGGATTTAAGTAAATATTGAGGTGATTTAAGAATTGGTTATATGGGGAGTTAAATCTACGATCAGAAACTGTTTAATGCAAGCCTCAGGTTTCCATTTATTCCAACCTTATAGAAGATGTCTATCGTGAGGATAGTCCGAAAGCATGGTAATCGAAGAGGGACACTCTGAACTATAGACCAGTCAGTCTTGTATTTTCTATTTATAAGATAATCGATAGGATTATACCTTCAGACATCTGTGTCGGCATATTGAAGAAACTAATTTCTTGCTCCCCCACCTTTCTTCCACGGAGGTCATGTGGGGACTGTTTCTTCCAGCTAAATTTGGAAGTCCAGAAGGCCATTCCGAGTTGGCTGTTTATTTGTCTCCCAAGCCAGTCGTCATTAATACTATATTATCGAGATTTGATAGCAGAGTGTAGATTGGGTATATAGAACATTCATGTGTCCAAAAAGGATTACAAGAATCAGGAACCCAAGGATACAATGTTTGGTATGCCACGCAAATAATCACAAATTAATCCAAGGAAGGAATATCATATTTGAAAGGTAACGTCAGTATAATTATGCTTTCGTGGCTTACCTAAAGCCTTTGAGATGTCAAGACATATGACATTTTGAAAAAATAGGAGTCTGGCATTTCATATCTGAGTTGAGATGAAATAGTCAATGACTGCAGAATCGATTGAAGTCAAAATTGATCATTTCTGAAATACTCGTTTTCATTCTGCATATTTGAAAATCTCCTGCACGAACATTCGAGAATTCAAAAATAAGAAAATACGAAATCCTTTCCACCAGATTTTGTGTACAGGCTACTGCTTTCAAGACGAGCTGAGTCTTCGGCCCCGAGTCAGTCTCTAATCTAAGATCTATGATATCGAAAGTGAGCAACGAGCATCACGAAACTGAGTGGCTGTTCCAAAGGATTTCTCTGGCAAATGTAGGGGAAACATCCACTCAATTATTTCAGCTTGATTACTTTGATTGTTTCCTTACGTAATAATTGTTTTTGGATTTTTTCGATTATTTTAAAAGTAGAGGAAATTAGACTGATCGGACGGTAGCTGTATTCTTCGGTTTTCCTGTCTTCGACACCTTCTACACGATCGTTTTAGTCCACTCGTATGGAACATGTCCAATCTTTATGCTTGAATTGAACATGTTTCTGAGGACTTTGAAAAGAATTTCTAGACTTTCTTGAACATCTCGGCTTTGATACAACCATGGCCTGTGCTATTATCTTGGAAGCTCTCATCGTCATCTTCACTTGTTCTAGAGAGATTTCTATGGTTGTCATTTGCTCCATCCCTGGTTCATAACGAGGTTTCTCAGAATGACACCATGATCCACTTCAAATATTAAGCTGTGCCAAAAAAAACTAAAGACATCTCTTCTTCAGTATATTTGAAGCCATCCGGTCTCTTGAGCATAATTGACTATTGGTGCCTCATTTTCTGGTATATCTTCCAGAAATAAGGATTAGGCTTAATTAGCATTCGTATTTGAGAGTTCTACTTGCTATCATTTCACTCTCTAAAAAGCTCCAGTGATCGCTTTTGCAGATCCCATATTCTGTAAGACAGGGGAAGTGGTCCTGCGCATGTACACATCTTCTTAATTCAGTCTTTATATTATTTCTTTCCTTCGTTATGTGCCAAAGAATAGAGACGACATCATCGTTTCTTGAGTATATGTTCAGGTAATTCTGGTCAGATCTGTTTTGGAGTTTCGAGCTATGATTGCCCTAATATTTCTTGGAAATGAAAGAACCAATTTTTCGTAACCAATAAAGACTCCTAACATTGATATTTAATTCTAAATTCTACATCAGAGGGAATGATAACACTTTTAAGTTAGCATAATTTTCACACATTTACACTACCTTCAATAGCATGCAAAAAACTGGGAGCTATCAATTATAATATTAGAGATAAGTTTAATCAGATAATCTGAATGAGAAAATCAACTCACAGAAAAACCTAGAAACGAAAAATAGGGGGAAATATATCATTATGTCGGACTGAACGGTAGGCCCAATAGATGTCTACTCAACATCGAGGTTACATGTTGACCTAAAGTATAATGTTTCGGGAAGTCACAGGTATCTGAGTTTCTTCCACAACAAATTAATTAAGGATGCTTGAATTTTAGTTAATAAATTCAATAAAATTTAAATTTCTGAGTCATTAATTTACATGAGTCTACGTCTCGTTATAAATGAGTAATACTAAATTAACATTTCCATGATTGAATCATTAATTTTTTTAAATTATTTCTTATCAGTTTTATGGTACATTTTCTCAGCAAACTCAGTGACCCTCTTAAATCCTCTACAGAGTAGCTTAATCTCATTTAAATAAATTCTTTGTTCAATAATTATAAGTAGAGTAAGCTTTATTAGAGTTTGTTAGTACTTTTATGGCGATTCTTCACTTGGCCTTTTTACTAAAAACAGATTTTTGTGTAGGCGTACATAAAGCGAGACAATTATCCATGTAGTCTTTGAATGGTGCCCATGAGACTTGCTTTATGTACTGACCCTGAGACAAATTGGAAGGAAGGATATGGCTAATCAAGTCATCCAGGTTCCCTCAATCTCGGAAATTTAAAGTCAACCATTTAAGATTTAATTTACACGTGGTTATTATGCTAAAATCAATTTGCATTACTCGTAGATATAAGTTGGATAATGATCGTCGAATCGTAATCCAACAGGTATCAGTCGCTCCTTTTTTGGTGTCTTAATATTGACCTTGTAAGTTAGACGTGATATATAAGTGACTGTTTGTGGTCAAGCTATCGTATTAGTAATTTTTGGTTATTTTTTGACTTTTTAATCATGTTTGAAGCTGTTCTGTTATAACTGTCCTCGTTTTGACATTTTGACGGGACGGTAATGGTCTTCTATTTGCTTATTTACACTTGGCAATTATATTTGCGTTGTTTGAGGCTTGTCACTTTTAGATGTCTGAGTGTAATCAACGAAGATATTGCTTCCCCGCATATTCCCCCCTTCTTACCTTCACCAGAAGTGTTTATTCTCCTGATCATGACAGTTTTGCTTCTAATCAGAACATTTTCTTTCAGCCGCAACACCAGTCTCAACAGGTTTATATGGATGAGGGACACTACTTTGTCAATCCTTACTTCATGCCTTCCTACTTTCTCTCATATTCTCAAAATCAGGACATTTACTCGACCTACCAATTCCCAGATTTGAAACATATGTGCTCGTGTTTTCAAAATTCTGTTTGCTACCAACACGAATGTTTTTATGATCCCTCTAATTTCAATTTATTCCAAAATACTGACAGATACTCAGAAAGTGGTAGCAGTAAGGATACCCGAAAGTTAGAATCAGTTCACGTTGGGGGAACATGTAACAATTCTCTGAAATCATCTTCTCATTATAATGATCAGAAGAGCTGTGAGGATAGTGACAGGACTGCAAGAAGACGATATGCCAACAGAATGGCTGCTAGGAAGTGTAGACAAAAGAAAATCCTTAAAATTAAAGATCTTGAGCAGGATATTAATGAATTTGTTAATCAGATTGGTCGATTTGATTGTGAAGTTATTATTATTGAACAGGTTTTGCATCAAATTTATATAAATGCGTTTCCTCATTAACATTTGCTTTTATCTGTGAGATTTATTTTTCGTTCATTTATTCTTGTGAGCATCCCACGTGGATTTTTAGTCCATTCTGAGGAATCTGTTTTCTTGTTTCCACCGGCTTAAGTCTACTGGCTCTGTAGGGTTCCTTGTCATATAATCAGTATGGGATAGTCATAAGTCTTGAATTTGTTAATTAATTTGACGTTTGAAAGAGACAAGTTAAGGTCAAGAATGGCGTTGAAATCAATACTTTTTAATCATTTCAACCTCAAATCAACCTTTTGTTTGATTAAAGAGGATTAACCCTTTAATATATTATTCTGTTTTTTATTTAATTCCTAAGTATAGCTTTGATATTTTTAATTATGGCGGTTCAGACACCTGGAGCAGCTGCTTCGACTGCGGAGAACCTAAAAATCAAAAAATATTCTTGCCTCGGGGATCGCTACCGATTTACTCCTGTTGCGACCGAATCATCGGAAGCCGTTGGTCCAATGACGGCTGAGTTCTTGCGAGAACTCGGAGGATTGCTTGCCAGAAAGAAAAGGATCAACGAGAGGGTTATGGCTAAGACAAAAGATTGGTATAGCCATACTCCGAGGGAACTCGTTCGCAATCCACGCAGCAGGCTTCCTCAACTGACATTTGTTTAATTGTTAAAATATTTTGTATTTAAAAAAAAATTATAGTTATTTTCCTCAAATAAAAATATGGAAAGGCGGCTATAAGTTTCGGAGTTCGGGGATTTTGAGTAATTAAAGCAAGGAAATGTCTCTAAACATGGAATTGCCGACAAGGACAACATGGATGTTCAGTCCCTCAAGACCACCCAGACTCAATATTTGCCTGATAAAATTAATTGTAAAAAATTACATTCTGTGCTCTTCAAATGCATGCAGGAACCCAATGTTGATGTAGAAACTGCCAGCGGAAGTAAAGGAAATATCGGCCCAAGAAGTGAAGCAATGTATTGACTCTTGCAAGACAGGAATTTGTTCTTTTCTATACCGGGGACATTATGTAACCATTGCAAGAAAAACAATAAGACTGTTGATCACTTGGCCACTCAGTGTGGTAGAATGTTAAACTGTGATTACGTCCGAAGACACAACAAAGTTGTAAAATGCTTACATCTCCATCTATGCAGAGTATATGGAATCAAAAAGGCTAGATTGTCTTAATTCATATCAGAAGAGTTCAACGAACCTAAACGCCATCTACGGACAATAGTGGTTTTCCTGGATAACTAGAAGGCGTTCGATTTTGTCTCGAGAACATTACTCACGAAAAAGATTTTTGACACCACCATTCAGCCGGCTTTGAAAAAATAAATAGCCAATTTTCTCTCCGGAAGAAGAGGACGTGTCTGTATAGGCCACGCAAGATCGAGGTCCCGTCTCCTACCAAATGGCGTCCCTTAAGGATCGCCTTTCTCTCCGATGTTACTCAACTTATTCCTTAACGATTTACCCTGCCCTGAAGGACCAGATTCAATGCTTCTCACTTATGCTGAATACTAATCATCGCTAGCAGGAACAAATACGTGGATACAGCAAAATCAGAGCTTCAGTCACATATTGATGACCTGGGAGTCTGGTTGAAGTTGAATCGTCTCTCCATTTCCAGGGATAAATTAACGTATACAATCTTCACCACGGACAGAAAAGAAAAACATACACTGTATTTGAACATTTATGGAGACTCCCTACCATCACAGATTCGTCCAACTATCCTGGGAGTGACATTTGACTCTTTGATGACATTTTCTCAACATGTGAAGAACGTTATGACAAAGGGTCTCAGGAAACTAAATATAATCAAACCGCTGTTAAAGTCCAAGCCGGGAATGCGCTGTCGTCTTGTTCAATCAACTTCTAAAACCGACGGTAGAGTATGCTTGTGCCTCATGGACCTATGAAGCTTCAATATCCAATTCATTTAAGATCAACTCCCTAACATGTAAACTGGCACGTCTAACAAATCTACTCCCCGATCTTTCCCCCCCCAATGCTTGACCACGCCGCAATCAAAAATAATGGCTCCGGCTTCATCGGTCTGTGTGGCCAAGAAACAAGTCTTTTTTTCCATTCAAGGCTAGAGGCCTCAAATACACGAAATTTGGGGAAAAAACCCACCCCTCTTATAATGAAAGATAATCGTCGTGTATTCAGGAAAGCCGTGGGTACTCTGGAGGAACATAGGAAAAACCTCTCGATCCTGTTGAGGCGTACCGGGATCATTTAATTAGTTGGTTTACTCCTTCTTTCTTGGTGTTCCCTTTTCTGGGTTATTAAAATAAATAAAAAGGCTAGAAAGGACATTAAGTCAATTTTATCAACACATAATGTTGAGATGAGTCGATTATGACTGAAACGAATGTACAGTTCAACAAACCAGAATAAGATAATTCTAATACAAGTGGGAATTACATCTCAGGATCGCCTAGAACAGGTGGAAGTAGAAAAATGTCACAAGTACGACCTCCTGCATTTGAGTTTTCGCTTCTCTACGATTG
Source organism: Dicyema japonicum (assembly GCA_011109175.1). Taxonomy (NCBI): domain Eukaryota; kingdom Metazoa; phylum Dicyemida; class Rhombozoa; family Dicyemidae; genus Dicyema; species Dicyema japonicum. Next base: position 221,284 of record RDEW01000036.1, read on the forward strand.
TCAATTATCCTACTGATTATGGGATGGAGTTGTCTCGAAATGCTTCAAAAACTATATGGATGAATTATCTGTTGAAGGAGCAATGAGAACTTATCCAGTCAGTTGTATTACAAAATACTCTCGAAAGTATGATGATTGAACACAAACATGGGATGAAGGTTTATGATGAAGAGTACATTTATGATACCTCTCAACTTGTGGAAGTGGCATAACGTCTCAACGGTGAGTGGAACAAACAAAAAATCGGGTAGGACCGCGTATTTTGCCCGTTTCAATCTCATGGCATTCTTAGCGACAGAACAGGCTCCAGAGGCACTCTGTAGTAGGTTGCAAGAAGCAAATGTGTTTATGCAAGTGACGTCCCAGACAAGAGGGTTTCCGGCTTCAAAGTGGAGATGGTCATTCTATCTGATCGTTTCCCGTCACGCCTGCAAAGACCGACTGGTTCGAGCATGGAGGGGTGTCCGGCGGTATCAAAAGCTTGTCTAAAGACTTCTTTCAAGGCATTGTTTCTGGGAGATCTGTCTGCAATCTTCCTGCAGGAGAGAGGATATAGGCAAAAACAGTCGATCTGGTCTCGCCACGGATGTGGAACACAGACTTTAAATCCCAGTCATAGTGAGATCCCAAATACGGACGCATTCATCATCCAGAAAAGTACCCAAAACTTCATTGGGAACGGCATTGAGCCAGGCACCGCTCTCAGAAGACTTTCCCGACAACAAACAGGCACGGAGGTGTTGAGTAGATTAAACTAGGACAGTGATTCTCAACCTTTTTGGTCTGACGGCAGCAAAAAAATTTTAACAAAATTAAACTTTATTAACTAAAATTAATGTGAGAATTGAATATCTTTCCTTCTACCTTCTTTCAAAACAGGGACTCAGTTTTGATGACGCAAAAGATCAGTTAATTGGTTGCGAAATTTGGTTTTGGTCCGTGTGAGTCTGCTGAACAGAGCTTCACAAATATACGTTGATTTAAATACAGACGCAATTTATACGGTGTAACCAAATTTGGGTATTTTAAAAATGAACATGGGCTGATTGACTTTTCTTGATTCACCTTAAAAAGATTCATATTCTGAATGCTTTGTAGTTTCATAGATAGAAATTTGATTTTTCTTGATTCACCTTGAAAAGATTCATATTCTGAAAATTTTTTTTTTTAGAAATGAAAAACATTTATTTATAACAATAAAATCGTTCTAAAGTCCAGCGGATATGATCGAGTGGCTGTTACCTCTGACTTCTGAAAAATGATTTATATAATTCCTCTCGACATTATATGACTTAAGACATCGTATAATAAAATGACTAATCAGGCAATGTGTGTTCCCAGTCTTCAAAATTATTTATTTATTTAAAGCACTCCCGAGAAGTCATAAAATTAATCAAGCCTCCCTTGTGCCGTATTTCTAGCCATCCTCTCTATCAGCCTTTTCCAGGACCCTCTACTTCGTGCCAGTTCCCTTAAGGTATCTAGGTCGTCTGCGGAAGTCTTCAAAAACGAAGAATTTTCCCTCCCATTCAAAGTTAAATGCACGAAAAATTTAATGCAAAAAACATTTAACATAAAAAATAGTTAAAATATGTAATATTTTTATAATTTTAAGTGGGCCATACCTAAGTAGCAGCGGTTGAGAATCACATAACTAGGAGGTTTTCAATAGAATTCCGGCATACATCATCGTTCAGACTCCTCTGAGAGAACATGGAAGGTAGGGAAAATTGATGGGTACGGCTCCAGGCCTCACGAGCATCACCGGCGTCCTGGTCAGTAAGGAATTCAGGGAGGGGGTGTAGTAATCCTCGAATCGGACGTTGAAGTTACGCTCTGCTGTTGAGCGGAAGATTTCATCAATCTGTGCGAATCGGTCACACTGAGTGAAGTAGGGTCCTCCAGACATATGCAAGCCAATGTACGTTGAGGCTGTTTTTCAGGAGGAAAAATGATGTATGCACGTCAAGTAATCACAAGCGGTCCAGAGTCTCTCCGAGTTAAAGTCGTTTTTCAAGTATAGCTCTCTCCATTGCATGCATGGTGATTGAGGATCCGCGGAATATAAGGTTTTCATCGGGCGTGGAAATACTTCTAAGTAGTAAATTCACGAAAGATGACACAGCTTCTGAATCTTTTTTTCTGAAAGTCCAAAATTGTAGATTTCGCATTTAGCGTAATTTAATTCCAGTCTAGCTTCCGACATTTCTGGAACTCCTTTAAAAAAGTATCTAGGGGTCCTCCGAAGACCACATCATTCAGATACAGTAGATTGAAAGGCGAGCGATGAAGTTTTGTTATTCTCTCGATTGCAAGAGAGAACAACAGGGGTTCAAGGGGATCTCCTTGTTACACTCCGGAATACGAATGGATTAGGTAGTCCCCGAAAAATAAGGATTAAGGTAGGTTGCATGAATGATTCACAAATTCGAAAATATTAGAAAATCTCTTCATATACGCCTCTAGGATATTGTCTCTCCTTAGACTATTAAAGGCGTTCTTGATGTCTAGTTTGACCAGGATATCCCTTTGAAATCTTATATACTACAATTTAGGAATGTCCTCACTGAATAGACAGAGGCCTTGCATCCCAAGCGAATACCGACGCCAACTTGAGGTGAATTTAAAAATTGTGTGACGAGTGGAATAGAATATCTGGAGACAATTTTAGGAGCCAGCCTTCTGAAGACAAACCCGACCGCAACCGGTCGTGCTCCCCCACCCTTCACATCGAAGGTTATCAAATTGGCGGAGAACAGGACGTGGAGAATAACTTCGGGTAGTACTGCAAACAGAATCCGGTTCATAAGTGAGGTAATTGAATTCGTAAGACGCATTGTTTGCTGATACAAGCTGTAGGTGGGAAGTGGCTCTTTTTATAATAGTTTTTAGGACGTTCCACTTTCGAAGCCCCTTGATTAACACTTCCACTGGAGAACGTCATTAGAGTCGAATTTTACTCCAAAAATCTTCTGGATGATGCCTGTTAAGAAAAGAAAAATTGTTAATGAATTCATAATTTTTTAGCAATGAATGAGAAAAATCTTATTTGTTGAATCAGAGAAAGCATATTATAACTTATTTAAGGAATAAAACGTTTGTTGTCATTATTTCAGCATATAAGTTATACTATATAATCTGTTTGGTTCTTCCTATATGAAAATTATCTTGTTGGAAAAGTCCATACGATTCTATGTAAGTTTTTTTCTCCATATGAGGTTATTTTGAATGAGAACCAAGAGAAACTATTGAGACCAGTAATGATGAACCTTTCGTGAAAAATGCCTTAATAAGTCAAGTGAGTAATGAATAGGCAATGAAGGTCCCCAGCAGACCCATGCTATTTCAACAGTCCCTTACTTATTTTCAGTGTTGACAAAAATTAACTCAATCAGTATGAAAAGAGGGGAGAATCTAAAGTTATCTGCAGTAATGCTAATGAAGATCAACAATTGGCTAATTAGATATTTTCATATTTGATTGTCTCAAAGGGTCACTATGTAATTAAACATAAACAAAGTTATTTTATGGCATCGAGATGAGGAAATTATTAGTTAGCAAAGAAGGAAAGCTGAGTATCCCTATGTATTGATTAAAGACATCGATAAATCAATGAAAGAGCGGACATGGACAATATACTAATTACAGTGACTATATAGGAATATTATATACAAACAATAGCAATGGGATGCCTCTTTGCCAAACTCAGGATCTGGAAATCCTCTAAAATATCTAACTCTTTCCAAAAAAATAAGATCAACCAGAGTAACCCAACAAAGTATGACCCCACCAAACCAAAAGTGGTCATTTTCATAGGCATGGCTTATATAACCACGTGCAGGGGAACCGACCAGTTCAAAGGGGAAAATTATCTGCGATATTGAAAAAATCTTCAAGTTTCGAACAATTCACTTGCCAGATTACAACTCCCCCATATCAATAAAGGAGTTAACCAATAAAAGGGTGAGTGGTCAGGGAAAATCTGTAAGTAAAACTTGAGACTGTTAGATTTCTGAAGACGAGTGGTTTCAAGCTCAGATAGAGACGGTCACTGAGAATATGAAAGTAGACTTCACAGAAACGTGTTTTTTATTCGATATTTTAAATTTGTCTAAATTTATTGTCGAAAAATTAGCTTTGACCGATGAAATCGAAAGCACTTTGAATATTTTTCTAAGGAGGTTCAATTTTTGCTAATTCAGGTGAATATACTTTTCGTGATAAATCTGAAGGCCGAAAGAAAGCCGATTAAGTCCACAAAAAACAAAGAGATTGCTAATGGAGTGAATGTTTGCATTAAGGTGTTATTTTCACTTAGCTTAGAAAAAAATGAGTTTTTACAAACACATTGCAAACAAATTTCTAAATTATTTCCAAAAAGATAATATTTTATATTCAATTACTGATGATCAAGAGTCTTCACCTACAGAAAAAATTGTCTCTCTCTTTAAAAATCTAGGATACTTGATAAAGGAGCCAATAGAAATAAACTGTATTGTATCAATCGGTTAGCAATTTTAAAACATTAAATAAAAAAATATAATTAATTTTAGTAGATTTACAAGATTTTTTGAATATTAATTTAATTTACCCCAATTTTAAAATAATTAATATTCACCCCCACAACATCACTGAGGCATTCGTTAAAGCTAAAAAAATCATGTCAAACAACCTATCAAGCTTATTAGGAGTTTTTGTACTTCTACATGAAATCGATGTTCTTCTGTCTATCGTGAATGTAAAAGGAATGTAATGTTGTAGCATTTCCCTGATTCAAAGTTTATCCTATTCTACGAGAACCAGGTCAGACTTACCTCCATACAAAAAGAATTTGAGACATTCGGCTCATCAAAACATTTAAAGAAAATAAATAATCTGAATAAATTCAAAAGCTTTAAAACAGTAAGGAACAACAGATTTATATTTCACTTTAACATTCCCATTGAATTGTGCAAATACTTTATTCGACAGTTCGAGGACCACACGTGATCAGACTCTCTCCAGTAAAGCCTGATTTTATATGTCTTCTTAAGACCAATGAGTCCATTCCTATAAAGTGGTCACACGATTCTGAAGTGATCCTTAAAGTTTACTGTCGGAAATATTACAATTAATATGGAAATATGGTTTTAAAGATAAATGTTTGTTTATTTCGGCTTTATTAAACAAAATATGAAAATATGTCTTACGGTTTGAAGTTCCTAACAGAAAACACTCGATTTCTTACTGTTGTCAGAATCGTCTTATTCCTTCCATGGAACATTGCGTGCTTTTTAGAATCTTTAATTTCCTGTTTTATACATGTTTTGACATTTTTATGTTTCAGTGACAAAATTCTAGACTTTATAAAAAATTTAACATATACAATGTTGGGATGTCGGTAATGTTGATTTATTTTAATCAATCCTAATGGTAAGTGTCATAAGCGTCAGGCAAAATTCAGATACTTCCAGGTTCGAATCTCACTCTCCATTCCGGCTAAAGGTTCCGCTCATCTACAATCGTCAGTAAATACCGCACTGGGGAACCGGATTGTCTAAAGAGACCAAATGAAAGAATGAGGATAAAAACAGAGAAAAGAAAACTTTGACCAAGTAACCAGAGGGAGAATTAATCCACGATTGTTATGGGTATGATATTTAATTTTATTAAGATAAAATGTTTACAACTAAAAACTGATGGATGTCCTTTGTTTGTGTAGCTTTTCAACCTCGACTTGCTTCAACGCCCGTTGAGAGGTGACTCCCACTTCGATAAGCAAAATTAAATTTCTCCTTTTGTCTAGTACAAAGATATATGGTTTGTTGTTTTGTACTTTCGTATCTGTGCTTATTTCTGTATTCACTAGGATTTTAACTGATTCATTCACAACTACTGATTGCACAAAGTGTGTCTTCAGTTTCTGGGATTTTTTTATTCCTTATTGTCGGCATAGATGCAAATGTAAGCATCTGACAACTTCGTTATGACGTCGAAGATAGTCTTCGGATGGAAACGACTCACAGTGCGTGTTCAGAGATGCATGGCAAAAGTGGAATCTTAAATTTGTTAATTTTTCTGGTTCCGCGGACATTGCTAATAATAATTTACGAAAATTCATATTAGCTATAGCTCCACCCAGAGGGACACACACTTCAAGTGAACATTTAATTAGTAATCGTAGAGGGAAAAGAACCAAGGGATGCTCTTCACTTTTTTTTTCTTTTTGTTGGGTGTGAGTCCTTTATAGACGATCCTGTTCCATATAGAAATGTTCACTAATGACGGTGTCACTATTCAAGCCCAAGCATCATAGATGCGTAGAACCTTCAGAAAGAATGTACAGCAGTGAGATTCGAACCAAAGACTATCAGACCTTTTATCCAGTATTCGTTACACTGTGCTGGGTTAATTATTATTACGTCACGATCATCGGGTTAAAAGTAAAGAAGTTTCCAACTAAGTGACCCCAGACCGATGGAGGTCCTATCCGACGTGGACGAGACTCCTGGATGGGTTAAGAGTAGACATTATGACTAACATAATCTGATTGTCTTCTTGTTATGTAATTTGAATGTTAAATTAATAATTAAAAATATAATATTATTTAATTGATTAGGTTAAGCAATGCGTCATTTTTCTCTACAATTACGTAAATATGTTCATTTATCGAAAATAGCCACAAAGTAACCACTTATACACAATTGCAGTAACCATGAGGAATACCAATACCTCAATGCCATCAAAGACATTATTTCCAATGGATACTATAAGGAGAACAGAACAGGGATTGCCACTAGATCTTTATTCGGAAAACAATTTCGTTTTAATTTGTCGAATGGTTGAGACTCATGCTTATTCAGACTCCTTCCCCCTTTTGACTACCAAAAAAGTGGCTTTTAAGGCTATTATCGAGGAACTCCTTTGGTTCATCCGGGGCTCCACAGATGCTAACGAACTGTCATCACGAGGAGTCAGAATCTGGCAAGCTAACGGATCACGCGAATTCCTCGACAAATTGGGCTTCACAGAAAGAAGAGAAGGTGACCTGGGACCTGTCTATGGATTTCAGTGGAGACATTTTGGTGCAGATTACGTCGACTGCAGAACTGACTACTCCGGTCAGGGAATCGACCAGCTCAAAAATATAATTACCATCATAAGAAGGGACCCTAACAACAGAAGACTTGTCATGAGTGCCTGGAATCCCGTAGGTAGTCAAAGTAGTCGATTCTAGACATCCCCAAAATGGTCCTTCCACCATGTCACGTGCTCTTGCAGTTTTATGTTGCGGATAATATACTTTCCTGTCAACTTTACCAGAGATCTGCTGATATGGTAATCCTGATTACTTTTTCAGGGTCTTGGGGTCCCTTTTAACATTGCCTCCTACTCCTTATTGGCAAGAATGGTGGCTCATGTGACCAATCTTGGAGTATTAATTGGTTTTAGAGATAGTTGGGGGATTTTGTTCACACAATCGGGGATGCCCACGTGTACGAGAATCACATAGAACCTCTGAAGAATCAGGTATGGCGAATAATTGATCTTTCAGATTAGAAGGGAGCCTAGACCTTTTCCAAAATTACGTTTGGAGGCCGATAAAATCAGTGAGATAGATGATTTTAACGTTGATTCATTCAAATTGGTTGATTATCATCCTCATCCCAAAATATTAATGGATATGGCTGTTTGAATTTTTGTTTTTAAATGTGCTTTTTTCTAATAGTATTTTATGAAACCCATGTTCTAATTCTGGCCAATTCTCAATAAATGTGATATTCGCAAAAGTCAGGTACTTTAATGGTTTTGATGAAACTGCTATAGGCTTCCCCCATTGGCTATTTGGTCAGAGATTTCCTTTACTAGGTTTTTTCTCTTCCCCTAAATATCTCTTGGTTATAAGATCCATAGTCAATTTTATTCAAGCAGGTGGAACTCCTGTCATGGAATAATTGAAGAAGAATGGTCTTGTGTCTCGCATTATCAAGAACTGTGTGTGTCTTCAAATATGAAATTCAATAACCTCTTAGAAATCCTTACTTTTACTACTTGTCAGTTAAGATGTAAAAGATAGTAACTAAAGGACCAACCTTGCTGTAAAAAGAAATTCTTATTTTTCAAGAAGCCTGCATTTTCTTCAAGGCCATATCTTGAAAATAATTAGTGTATAAGGATAATAAAACTAAAACTTTGTGGATATTTTTTTGGTGTTCCTGATTTTACTAGATGCCTCAGGCTTGTGTCGAACATGTCTTTTGAGAAATTTTCTTTGTTTGACCATCAGTGCAACTATCATAATACGCTTAGAAGGCAAATTCAATTCTAAGCGTCAAGTTCTATTAACTGGGATGGGCAATGTGCAAGCTGCCTGTGATAACTGGGGGCATTGGGGGAAGGTGTACCATGGAAGCTACCTCATGCAAAATGATTTAGCATTAATCTCTTGAACAAGGAATCCTAAGTAACGCAATGGACATACCTTGGACGCAGAGTTCGAATGAGCTTGTATGTTGTGGGGGAGGCGAGAATGGAATTTCTGATTGACATTGGTAGCCAGGGATCGCTTTTATCATGTCGACCTCGCAAAATATAAGTGGGACCTGATTAAAGCTATGCTCTCTAGGAACGCTCCTTGACGAGAATTGCCCTAAGATCGGAGTGCCACTGCTAATCGGATATATGCAGCGACACAGATACCTTTGTGGAATGAACATCAAAGGTATACATCTTTTTTCTTGCCGACGGAACACGAGACGTGCTCCACATCGGGCTGCTCTCAATGACGTTGTTCTACGGATTCTCAGTTAACTAGAACCCTTAGGCTTGGACAGAAGATGAAAATGATGATTTAAAAGAAAAAGCAGGGGACAGTAGCAAGTTAAACCGATTAGTTTGATTGTTTTTAAAACATTATGGTTTTAGGTGTGCTGTTTTAATAGTAATATCTTACTACGTAATCAATCTGATTAATTGTCATTATCTTTATTTTTTAGAATTTATGACAAAAATAGCTTATAGATTTTTAGTTGATAAATCTATGTTGTCCAATTAAGTCGTGTCCGACCCTTGGAAATATCATGAACGAGTTTCCTTTACTCTCCCCGATCCGTTGCAATTTGGATTAGCCTTGATATATTTTATGCCCCTCACCCAACGTTGTTTCCTCAACATATATGGGTGGGCACACAGTATAGCCGTTCCGTATATTATCTCCAACGATTTCGGATGTTCCGTTGGCCTAGCAATTCTACACAATCTTTGTCCTTGATTTTGTTTATCATTTTCGTAAAGGGGGTTCGTAATCTTTTTAGTTTAAATACGCATTTCTAGTGTGACCTCTCTTATAGTCATCTTCCATTTTTGCAGCATAACCTCCAGTAGTCTTTTTTATCTTTCCTGACTGCCTTTTTGAATTCAGACTTAAGTTTTCATGTCTCGTCTATATTCCCAGAGACTTTAGCAGCTTTACGAGCCTCAGCAATGTTTAGGGTGTTAGCAGAGAGCCACTCGGAGCACTTGGCCGACGTTTTGCATTTGACATGTTTTATTGCAGTTTTTCTGATAACCAACTGCATATCATTCCATAATTCATCAGGCATCTTCCGTTCAAATCTAGTAATCCAATATTGTGCTTAACTTCCATTGCGTATTCTGGTGGTATGTTTGAGACATCGAATTTCTTTACTCGGGGGTATTCCAAGTGTTACTGAATTTCGTCCTAATTTTTGCAACCATTAGCTGATGGTCTGTTCCATAGTCTGCCCCTGGATATGTTTTGACGGCTGTTATAGAGCTTTTCCAACGTTTGGCGCACAAAATATAATCAATCTGGTTCCTAGACATTCCATTAGGCGACGTCCAAGTGTATAATCGTCGTTTGTGCTGTTTGAACCATGTGTTAGTTATCTGAAATCCATTTTCCTGACAGAATTGGACCAGTCAATCCCCAGCATCATTTATTTTCCCCAAACCAAAACTTCCCACAATATCCGTATGTGGTATACACCCAACTTTTGAATTGAAATCCCCCATTATGTAAATTATGTCCTTTTTGGGTATTAGTTTTAGTGCCTCTTGAAATTCATAATAAAATTGGTCAATTTCGTCATCCTTAGCAATAGATGTTGGGGCATACACTTGCATGACCGTAATATTCAATGGTCGTCCGCGGATGTGGATTAGTATTTTCCGATCATTAAATATTCTATAAATTTCAATAGCAGGTCCAATTTTCTTTGAAGCAATGAAGGCCACTCCGTTTCTCTTCGCATTAATTACCAGAATAATATATGACGAAATCATCAGAACGAAAAAAACCACTGTCAATCCAGTGAAGTTCACTTACTCCAAGCAGGTCAATATCAAGCCTTCTCATTTCTTTTTACGACATCTAGTTTCCCTTCGTTTAAGCCTCTTACGTTCCATGTTGCTAAATTGTGAGATTATGTGGACGAAGACTTGAGATTTGATGTTTTGCAGTAACGTTGCTTCCAATTAGATCGTAGGAGAGTTTGCTCATAAGATTTTCTTGACATTTAAATACAGGGTAGGTTGCCAGGTCCCTATCAACACCTTTATATTGGATAAGTTTCAGAGAATGTATAAACACCACAACAAAATGTTGTAACAACACGTATTAATGGAGATGATAAACCTAACAGCAGAAAAAACATATTTTCTATTAGAAATCCTTGTGAATTTTAAATTAAGTTTTTGTTTGAATACATTTTATTTTTTTAATGATTTTAAGAATAATTCCCATTCACTTCAGTTTACGTCATTATTTACTCACATGAATTTTTTCGTTTTGGCTATGACGGTGGTTTTCTGGTTCAATAAATTATTTACCGCTGATTTTGTTTTCTCCTCTGATATTATTATTGTTCTCTCCACAGAGTCTCCAACCAATGATAATGCATGTCGACTTGTCTCAATATTGAATAATCTTGCTTCATGACGTTTTGCTGTGATGTGGAATAACCCCCGGCTGTGACCTCTCCATTTAGTGTTTCTTGTAGCAAATTCATTTATGTTCATGGCTTTCAGACATGGTCATTTCCTCTCCACATTAGTCGTAATGGGAAATAAGGCTGGTCACGGATAATAAAAGTCAAATGGATGGTTAATTTATTAAAAAGTTAATAAGAAAAGCTTTGTCCACATCCACAGTAGACTTAACCGTGGGGGAGTGGAATACAAACTCTGAGCCAATATCGTTGGTAACAAAATCAACATGAGTTCCAATAATAGGAAAGACTGCAGCTGAGTCCACCACCAATTTGGCACCTAACGTTAGCATAAATGAACCATCCATGTGGATTATTTCGTCCATGGGGTTTATCTCGTCAGTGTAAAACATAGACAGCCCAAACCCGTGACAGCCTTTGCGTTTAATTCCTAATTTTATGTAGGATTTGTCCCCTTTTAAAGAGAAGAGAATCTTTATTCTATTTATCGCAGAGGGAGACTAAAAATCAGTCAAAATTAATTGACAAAAGTCAGAATTTCCTTCGAAGGCCGCAGAGTGGTAGTCTTCACAAACTTCAAGGATGAATAGGCCTTCAAAACTGTTCGATCAAGAGTTTTTAAACAAAATAAAGCTGCCTGTTAACAATAGAATATACCTTTAATCATTCACAACTTGACAAATTAAAATTTTAATTTTAAAATGAATTAATAATTTTTTTAAATATAGTAACTTGTTAAAAAATGACTTTAAGATTAAGACGTCCACTCTCGTTTTTATTAGCATCAGTTGGAGGAGCATGGACCATAAATCGTGCCTATGGGGAATATTCTCACGATGATAGTCAAACCACGTGTGCAATGTTGTCTCACAGAGATGAGTGTATTGGAGTATGTAGAGAACTGATTTTGCGTATGAAAGTGCTAACAAATCTTTATTTAGAATGAGCAAAAGATTCCTGGAATTTCAATCGCTGTGAAAGTTGATGGTCAAACTGTGTGGGCAGAAGGTAATTTTCTGTTTTCACTATACAGGATTCGGATACTCAGACGTTGAGAACTCTGTCCCCTGCAATCCCACGACTGTCTTCCGAATCGCCAGCATAAGTAAGTGCATGACTGCGACAATATTCGCAAGATTATGGGAGATGGGGTTGGTAGATATTGACACCCACGTGGGTCGGTATGTACCAGAGTGGCCTCCAAAGTACATTAATGGGGAAGAAGTATTCGTTTATCATATAATTGGTATTCGTCAGTTGCAGGGACATTCTCTCACATCGCAGCGGAATCATCCACAGAAAGCAGGTTACTGAAATTTAGCAGTTTAGTCGACTGGTGGGGGAACAGAAATTGTTTTTGATAAGTACAACTCAACGTCTGACGTTTTGGAGATTTTTAAAGACCAGAAGTTGTTGTTTAAGCCAGGTTTAATTTTCATATATTGTGGGGACGGAATACTCGTATTCCAACTATGCATTTACCCTCTTAGCCGCTGTATGCGAGAAAGTCTCCTCAAAATCATTTTCAGACCTTCTTTGGATTTGTTCGATGACTTGAACCTTGAAGACACTCATTTGGATCAATCGGAGCCAATAATACTGCATAGAGCTCGGTTAGACGATTATTAACGTTGAAGGCATTATACTATTGATGAAGAGGGAGGTGGTTTTGTAAACTCCCAATTTACAGAAGCAACCCACAAATTTGCCAGCAGTGGAATCCTGTCAAGTGTTCTCGACTTGGTCACCTTTGGCCATGAAGTATTGTACAGTAGTCTTGGAGGAGAGGTAAGCTATTTGAAGAAGGAAACCGTAAGGGAAATGCTTTCACCAATTAAAATGTCCTCTGATGCGATGCAAAGTAGTTTTGTTGGTTTGGGTTGGTTCATCCGCCGCTATTATAACGGGGACAAGCCTTCAATGGTTGTATATCATGGCGGGAACACAATTGGGGGAAGTTCAGTGCTCCTGATTCGTCCTACTCCCACTGGTTCAGGGATTGTGGTTGCCGTTGCTTCCAATTTGGGTAATGTGACTGGGCTTCGTGATTTGTCTGAAGAAATTTCATCAAATTTTGCTGAATGGTCGAATACTAATAATTAATAATATTTTCTAAAGACACGTGCTTTTATACATTGTTGAAGAATGTAGTAGTCCTCTGTGATCTCAGATTAGGAACGGAAAATATTAATACATTGTCTTCAGAATTGGTTAGTAGCTCGTGTAAAAACAGAAATTGCTGGTGACAAAGGAGGTCAATGTGGCATAATGTTTGTAGGAGCTTGAGATGACATGGAACTCATCAACACTGCCCTTTCCGTTTTTGAAAAGGTTTCCAATTTGCTTGAAATGCCTGAACAAAATATCTTTTTAGTTATTTGAATAGAGTCAAAGTCCTTTTCTATGCTGATAAATCTTTTGATGCCTCCGTTTGCATTCCGAAATGAATCATGTCAACGTAGTGAGGTGGTTTACTGTTGATAGACCCTTCTTAATCATTATTGAAAAGAAAGATAAGGGCAGATCATGTCGAGAATTAGTCATTTGTATGGTGTACACGTTCACAAGCTTGTTGTATCCAATGTTTGTGGGAACTGATTCCAAGGTATTCCATAAAAGGGAGATTATCGTCTATGTGTCTTCTTGTAGCAGATTTCCTTCTTGATAAGACTAACGACTTTTCTTCAACGACCTGATGGTCTATTATTAATCTCTTATTTCTCCTAATGGTGGAATATACAAGGAAAGTGATATTGTTGTTTCTTATACTTCTGGAGAAGATTTAGGAATTCAATTACTTTTCCCTTTATATCATTAAGTTGTAGGGAGTTTGGTGATCCGTGGTTTGGTTATGGTCGTCGCCAGGTCAAATGAGTAAAGCCGGTGAGAACGTCGTCTGAAAATAAAAATTTCATGGATTAAAAGAAATAATGATGTTATTCTCGAATACTATAATTGCATTCTAAGTCCCTCTAGGACTTATAGCACTGGTGAATTACAACATAATAATAGCCTTTTAACGAGAGCCATAATATTTATAGCTCCGTATAGGCAGGACACACACTTTATTTAAGTAAAGAACAGTTAATTTTAACTAATCGTAGAACCAAGGAATGATTTTCACTTCTTTTTTTCCTTTTCTTTTCTAGACAATCCAGTTTTGCAGTGAGTATCCACTGATGACGGCGTCACTCGTCAAACCCTTTTGGCATCGTAGATGGGTGGAACCTTCCACCAGGTGAACAGCAGCGAGAATCGAACCCGTAAGATAAGTCACTTTAGCTCGACACCTAACCACTATGGCTTGGTGAATTACATGAGCTAACAATTATGCATTTAAGTGCATTATGGAATAACCTAATGCTAATAAGCCATATTAATAATATAAGTTGATTATTTATTAACCCCGGGAACACTGAGAAGGAAAGACAAAAGAAATGTCAACTTTAGGTGATTTAAGTTACCTCAACCGAACGTGTCATCCGAAGCCTTTAGTAAATATGCGTGTTGGCGTGGTGTCATGTGGCTCACCGGAAAAGGTTTCACTCATTCCAGATTGGAACAAAAAGAGCCTATTTATTTAGTACTTGATCTAAGGTTTTCTTGCTTTAATATGATGGTGTCATGTGATCCACCTGTCTCGGTCGACACCTAGAGAATGAAAGAAAAAAATCACTATTTTCACTGTATGAGGGATTCCTACGACTGAAATGTATGTATTAAGGTCTCTGTGAACTTTATGGATTCAATTAGTTATTGACTAATAACTTCTTTCTCAATATATGGGTTAATATATTTATTCAAGAGAATGATGGATGAAAACCCCTGTCTTCATTCTCATGGACAAGATGACGGAATCTGGAGACATCGGAAGTATCAATATTCAAATCCCATCCACCTCAAAATCGATAGAGCATGTAGGATGAAGGTTAATGTGATTATATGGTTAATAAGATTACATAATCAGTAAAATATAAAATTTGTGCTCAGATTCAATGTTCAAATAGTCTTACCTGGAATTTTAACATTTTTTTGATTTCTGGTTATAATTGGTTTAAATAAGTAAAGATTCATCGAAATATTACATTCAGGGTGTCTTGTGTTGGTGGAAGAACTTAATATGTGTGTCCATATTCTTCTGATCCCTCTGATTATAGTGGAATCCCTAATGAACAGATCATAAGACTTTTAGCCAAAATAAATAAATTCCATAAATTAATTAAATCTCAATGGGATGATGATTTCTATACAACTGATGTTAACGTAGCCGAACGAATCATCGAGGGTCCATAATACGTCTCCTCGTCGATTTTGGTTAGCAACTTTATGTAGACTCCCCTCCGAAAACTCAGCTCCTGGGGAGCCCCGGAATAGCTGCACACAGTTTTGGCATGTGGCTCACTTATTGTAGACTCCTAACAATAAATACTAAAGCACAGCGTTTTCTGACGACTCAGCAATTTTGGATAGATTTTCTTGCACTTGTTTGAAGTTCTCCATTGATTTCTTGTGGAACTCATATAAATGGTCTGCAAATGACCGCAGCTCTCGGACATGCTGAATATTAGACAACTCAATACATCAATATTTATCAGTTCTTCTATTGTTGATGAAGTTGCGGACACGGAGTGGTCAAGTTTTATTTTGGCTCCCTCAGCCGCCTCGTCTGGAATAGATTTGGATCTCTTTAGATTGTCGTAGTCCAGTCTAAAGTTGGAGACATCTTTCTTGAGTTTCTATAAATTCACATTTCAACATAACTTTGACTCTTGTAAATTTAGTGATTACTTCTTTCATTGGAAGGAGTAAATTGTCAGAAACGGAATCATGGAGCTCTTTTCTGTACTTTCCCTGGCAAATCATAGCCTCAGCGAGTTCGGAAAGACTCATGGCTGAAATCGTGCAAAATAACTACACAATTCATTATTGAATGAAGTCTCAACAGAATACTTTTGAAAGACTTTAGCACACTTGTTTTCTGATGAGCCCAAATTATTTAGGATTCTGGAATTAGCCAAATTTAAACAGGTTATGATGTTTTAGTTTATTATTGCAGTCCACGTGAACATAGAACTCGATGCATGATATTAAGTCGTGGATCATTTTGTCCAAAACGTGGCAATTCTGCCATATTATAATCCCAAAACGACCTGTACCATCTGAACATAATTTTTGTCCAGTTCTGTAGCCTTGTTGGAAGTTATTTTTTCATGGATAACCTAAAGATAAATTAAACCATTCAAAGATTCTCAATGTCTTTGAATTTTATTTTTAGCAAATTTTAGAAAATAAATATGGTGACCTGATTAGTACGACTTATCTTTATACTTAACTTCCTCATTTCATTATTTTATTTTAAATTATTCAATTTTTTTTAATTATTTATTATTTGAATTTAAGTTTTCATTACATTATATACCAAATTAAATATAATAACTTTTTGTTTCCTTACAGAACGACAATGGATATCTATGAGGCCGATCAACCTACCAAGTAGCCCTCTCTACGACACTCTTATCGAATCCTTCAAAAACCATCCAAGATACTAGTTTATTCTGTGGCAGAGGCCAGTTTAAGATGTCCGTACCCACTGGTTTTGATCTTCTCTTAGGTGAGGACAACTCAGTGATCCTTGGACAATTAATAAAATTGGAAGATTAAGAATTTGTAGAGTAGTAAAGATATGAACGATTAGAAGGGTGGAAGGTCAATGACATATGAACTTGTTGATAATAATCAATAATTTTACATCTTTGTCGACAATTCTGAGTAATGTCTTCAAAGACAAGTATTCGGGTGGTTCGAACAGATATTATTCTTCGCTAAATTAAGTGATCCCAGCCTCCAACATCTCTCGAATAATCTTCGAATGTGAACCAACAAAGTTCCTGAAGTGTCTTCTTTTATTTCTGCAGAGGAATTCTATCGGAGTACACTTTTTAATGCCGATCTGAATTCCGTTCGAACAGAAATGTTACCTTATTAAACGTAATAGGATTTTTACTTCCGTGGATTATTTTTGTAAAAAACTGATGTTAACAATTTAATGAATTTGCATTAATTATGAATTTTGTTTTATTAAACAGTGATGACGTACTTATATTGCGTAAAAGCAAGCATAGAGGAGGTAAAGGATTCAAGAGATCAAAGTTCTGAGGTGTCGATTGCACATATAATTTTGGTTGGAATAACGTCCATTTAAAAAATGAAAGAACTTATGTAAGAAATTGCATTTGGCATACGAGAATATCGAGGAATGCTTTATATAAGAGATGCAGCACTAGACCTATCAGCTTAGAAGTACTGGAATCCCGATGGAAGCTCTTCGGACACGTGCTGAGGATGGAATTAACATCCCCACCAAACATATCTATGGAAACATACTATGTTAGCCAAGAAGGCCGCTATCGTGGAAGACCAAGAACAACACTGCCAATAGTCTTACAAAAAGACCTGGTCAATATCAAAAAAATCTCATAAATGCCGACGACCTGGACAACATGAGAGCCTGGCTATGAACAGGGGAGCATGGAAAAGGATGACATCTAACCTTGTTTCTTTTGCTGCACATGCGGGGCTATAATTAGTATGGCTCTCGTGAAGTGCTTAAATAATAATAATGTTCTTGTGTGTCCTCACTTGCCAGATCGACCTGGCAAATCAATCTATGCTACCATAGAAGCTCAAACTGTGGATTTTCCTGACAAGCTTGTAATTTCGGATTTACCTCGCCATCTTCCAGCTCTACCAAACCGTCCTCCTTGTTAGACACTGGTCTAAAGGAATGGGTTAGCTTAAAATTTTTGGAGTGTGATACGAGGGCCGTCTTTCGACTTATTACCTCTAATGGCACTGTTGACATCCCATCCTTGGATACTTTGCGCCTGTTGAGGGGGAAAAATTAGGGTGTACGAAAGGACCTGAGGCCTATCATCGCCGGAAACCGAATCCCACGTAACAGAGGCCAAAGTCCTTTGTGTCATTAAGCATTTTAGTGGCAACAGTGTCGGTATTGATGGAGTTAGCTATTATCATATAAAAACCTCATTTCCAGTCAATGACCGAGGCCAGACAAATTCTGTTATCGCTATTCATCTGTTTGAAATTACTTTCGACGTCTGTGTTAAAAAATTACAACGAAACTTTTAACCATTCAGATTGGAGTGGAGATAAGAAATTGTGCGTGACTGGCATCCATTCAGGACTTTTCTTGACAATAAAAACCTTTACATTGGCACTTCACATCGCCATGGCTTGGATGTTTATGAGGCTCACCGATGACGATGTTGAAAAATTATTGACAGAAAAGGAATACATCCTCTCTCCTGCATAAAGAGTTCTGGAACCCTAGATGACATTATTAAACGTGGTCTTGAAGTCGCTGGTTTTTCATCACTCATTGAGATTGTTGAAGAGGTTGGAACCAGACAGCATGAAGATCTTCTCATTCGCAAAATGAGGCTCTCATCTGTGACATGTAACCTGTATTAGTAATTTTCCTCGACAAATTTGATTTCCATTACGAACTCTAACTTTCCTTCCGCTGACTCTGCCAAAGAGAGGAAACTGGATGAATATTCTGCTCTTCGGGAATGTTTCCATTTCGTCCCAATTGCGTTTGATTTTGAATGTGGCTGAGTCTGTCACCATAGGTGTTCACTAATAGATTGAAAGTGAAATTTCGTAAAGACAGGAAGATCCACGAAAGATATTTTGGCTCCGTCATCGTTCACTGCATGCTCACTGTCACTTTTAAATTAAAAAAATTAGCCTTATCTGCTTAAAATACGAAAAAGTCGTTTTTAATCGAGTGTCTAATGTTATTGAAATAATTTTATTTCTAATAGTTAATGAGGAACAGATACACTGTATTCAAGGCTTTTGACTGTGTTTGCCACCTTCGATACGTTGTTCTAAGAAATGCTGGAGAAATATCACTTTTATGACTGAAAAACTTTCCAACTTGTAGGGAATCATTTATACTAGTTGGAAACAGTATATTCAATAAGATCATACAGAGGGGTTCTAATTGGGCCTATTAGTCCCCTTCTTATTAATTGCGTGACAAGTGAGGTGTCTAAATTGGTACACCTATAATCATTCAAGTAGATAGCATACTTGCATCAAGCATAAGTCAATGTCTTGTAAAATAATTGGACAAATCAAAAAGTGGTGTCGAGATAGTAATTTAACCTTATCACGTGATAAATTTAAATTTAGTTGAACAGTAAAAAAGGAAATTTTTAAATCAGCATTGGAAATTAGAATAGATTTGAATATGCATGGATCAGAAATGATCATTTAAAGATCGAATCTTAAAGAAATAAATCAAAAGAATGTTAAAATCCTTAATTCTCCTTCTAAAAATCTGGAGATATTCTTCTATCTGGTTCCATTGGGCCTGCGACGCTGGAATTCTTGAGTCACTTAGGGAATCGGATTTCTTCACGGTCACGAGATCCTCATGAGCGCTGCTGGTTATTATCCGTTCTAATATTTTTCACCAAACTTTCCTCCTTCACGTTAATTAATTTTTTAGGAAAACTGATAACTCCACTAGATCTGGAAAATTTTTAGAAAACGTTTAGGGAAATTTAATTTATTAGAAGAATATCTGAGAGTAAAAGATCCGTGTGAGCAATAACATAATTATTTATCTCTAATTTTAATTAATTTCGTTTAGTAAAAACAAATAATTTTTGATGGATACCTTTGTTGCATAACTAAACAACCATCTAAAATTTCTAATTCCTCCTTGGTTCTCTTTAGAACCATCGTATGGATTAAATTAAATTCTAAAGACCACTGTTAAACCGAAAAAAACTAAACAAAGTGATCTCGACGAATTGGATCAAGGCTCTCATCTTTTCTCAGTGTTGATCCCTTGAGCCTACACAAGTTTGTTGCGGACGAGCACTTTCTTTTTGGCATTGATGTCCATTTTGTTTTTTTCGATTAGTTTCTCCATGGGTTTCGGTGATTTAATGTTTTCCCTGTACACCATCTCTCGGTTAGTTTTGAAGGCTCTTTTCTGGGTTGCGGAGATTTTCTGGATGTTCGTATAAGAGGCAAGTAGTCCCCATGAAGTACACGCATATGAAATGCATGGTTCGATGTACTGTGAGTAGAGCGTTTTAAGTATAGGGTGATGTCCAATTTTCCATAGACCTGTTAGGCATTTCAGAAGGTTGATTTTTTTTTCACATTTGTTCAACACGTTAGTGACATGTCTCGAAAAGTTCATGTATCGAAAGTCAGACCCAATATTTTTTGCCATTTGCTGAACGGCAATTCTCTTCCCTCCGCAGTAACTTCTATTGTTCTGTTCGACAATCTTTTGTCCGAGGTATAGAGAGTTGTAACAGATTTTTCGGTATTGATTGACATCCGATTTTCATTAAACCACTCGAGTAGTCGATCCATGTGGTGTTGTATTATTTCCGTCGCTGTTTGGGTGTTCTGATCCTGTGAGGCTAAGACGATATCGTCTGCATAAGCCAGAAACAGATCGTCTTCTCCATTCGGCGTCGGAATGTCAGCCGTAAACGGTTGAATAGTAATGGTGATAGGGCAGCCCTGGGGTACTCCATTTGGGAATAAACGGAAGACAGAATGAATGTTTCCAATGCACACTCTATCTCTTCGTCCGCTAAGGAAGTTCATCAAACAGCGTTTGAGGTTTTCAGGGATATCTGATTGGTAAATTTTCCATGTTAGGTTCTTCCTCGGCACAGAGTCGAAAGCTTTGTGAACGTCCAGTGAGCATAGCACAGTTTTCTTGTGTCTTGGCTTGCACTGAAATCCAGAGGGAATAAAGTTAGTCAGGGATATGAGGAAGCTCGTTGTGGCCCAATCCTTTTTGAAACCATGCTGGAATGGTCTATCGGGAGTCCTTTCATTAATTTTTGCGGGATAAGCTTTTCCAGAATTTTTAACATGGAGTATAGGAGAGAAATTTTGGTTGAGGTGGTGACGTCCCTCTATGGCACACATGTCTAATACGCAATTGAATAATCCTTGGTTTTCTACCCTTACCTTCAATGCCAGGGGCCTTAATGACTGGTCGAAGAGGCACCAACTAATGTCTGGACCTTGCAAAATATGGATGCTCTGTTTGCTGTCTCCAAGAGACGAAGCTCAGAAAAGGACTCGATGAAAACCTTGGAGACTACAGACTAATCCTCCTTCCATCGTACTGTAAACACTATGGACAGGGTTTCGCTGTTCACAAGAATTTGCTCCCCAGATTACATCGATATTGGAAAATTGATGACAGGATATGTGTTATTCAATTCTTATTGGACCCAAAGGGAAGTCCAGGCAACTAATTTCCATGTGAACGTGTACGCCCCACATAGTGGCCGTGTTTCCAAAAACCCAGAGGAATTGGACGTTTTCTACGAAGAACTTGTCGAGGTCGTATCTTCTCTGAAGTTTTCATCGTTCCTCTTTATCGCTGGTGATTGGAATGCTAAAGCTGGGGTACATCAAGGACACGAACGTTTTATTGGACCACATGGAAGGGGGATCAGGAACTATTCTGGTACTGCTCTGGCATATTTCTGCGAATCCTTTGATTTATTCCTGTGCAATACTCAATTCCAACATTCCGCACGCCACAAGACAACGTGGATGGGCACTAGACTATCGACCACCGGAAATCTGATAAGGATTTATAATCAGATCGATTATATTCTGTGTCGAGTAAAAGACAAATCTCTCTTACGGGACTCGAGATCTTATGGAGGACTAACTGTTAACAGTGATCACAAAATTGTGTCAGCAAGATTCAGCTTAAGACTTGGTCCAACTGCGGAGGAGTTCCTCTACGGGATAACTAATAGAAGATGCTTCTTCCAAACACATCGTGGTGGAGATTCCACGCGATCAAGAAGGTATATGACTGAACTCTTGGGCTCTTCACCAAAAGTACAAGCAGACTATAAAGAATGTGTATCGGATTCAATTAATAATACGGCATCGGATCTTTCACCAGGAAAGGCATGGCTCGAAACTAGGAGAGGGATCATTTCCGCTGCTGACAAACATCTGGGGGAACTTAAACCCCATAGCAGTCAGCGTCACCCGGAAGTGTCAGCCCTATTGAATTTGCAGAAGAACTTAAGGCTTAGATCCGAAAATACTGTCGATCCTCAGACTGTTTGCAAACTGAAACAAGAACGAAGGCAAATTGAGAGAAAAATCAAACTCCTAAACAGACTACATCACACTAGTCAGTTGGAAAGCAAGATCAGAGAGGTAGAAAACCTTAAAGACAATGCTGCGACATTCATGGCTATACGACTAATACGGAGGAAGAGCCAATCAGTGAAACTTATTTTGCATGACAGAAATGGAAAAACAATAGGAAATGTTGCAGAACAGACAGAGTTCATAGCATCGCATATTGAACAACTGTTCTTTGTAAAAGGAGAAAAATCAGATTTCACGCCTAAGAACACAACACTTGAACGGATCATTTCACCGGAGGAGGTTTGCATGGCGATAAGGAAACTTAAATCTGGGCGCTCTCCAGGACCAGATAATATACCATCTGAATTGCTAAAATTTGGCCCTCCAGAACTTGCAGATAAACTCTCAAAATTGCTGAATGACATGATAGAAAACAAGGACTTTTCAGAAATTGGAAAGGGGATACTAGTACCAGTTCAAAAAGGTAATAAACCCCCTGGGCCAGTTGAAAACCTGCGCCCTGTCATCCTTCTAAACACCTTAAGGAAGATCCTTGCCCTAATTACTCTTAATCGGATCCAAGAGCCGGTGGACGGGTACTTGGCCCAGAGCCAGAGTGGTTTTAGGACAGGGAGATCAACGGCTGATGTAGTATGGTGCCATAGATGGCAATGTGCTATTCAACAAAGATTCCGGAGCTCAAAGACTATCCTTGGAATTGATCTGACCAGAGCTTTCGACACTGTCCGTCGGGGAAAACTCATTGAAGTGCTTGAAAGTTTCCTGGATAAGGACTCGGTTATTCTGATACGGATACTCTTATCAAACACGAGGTTACGAGTGCGTATTGGAAAATGTTTGTCACGGGAAATTATTTCAACAGTGGGCACACCCCAAGGAGATTCCCTTTCCCCAGTATTGTTTGCTATATACCTTGAATCGGCTCTGCAAGACCTCCGGAAGTATTACAACAATGATATTATGGAGATCGTGTATGCCGATGATGTTGACTTTATCTCGACTGACAAAGAAGCACTCTTACGTCTCTTGGAGGTTGCATCAGGCTGTTTGGCCAAATGGTGTCTATCACTGAATGTTCAGAAAACGGATATTGTTGAAATTAAGCGGATGGAACTACGCAATAGTGAATGTTGGAGGAAGACCGTAAAGCTTGGCTCTCTTCTCGGAGACTCCGAAGACATTGCAAGAAGAAAATTGTTATCTACGGTTACTATGCAAAAACTTATGAAATGTTGGATAAGAAAATGCTCGGTCGGGCCATCACTCCGACTCAGGTTGTATGAGGCGTTCGTGAGGCCCATACTAACATACAACTCTGGGACGTGGGGAATTTCGAAAACGGACGAACAAAACCTTGACTCCTTTCACAGAAGGCAACTTCGGTCTCTCTTGGGACTAAAGTGGCCAATGCGTGTAGGGAGTGAAAATTTATATAGAAGATGCGGTTCCGGACCTCTGAGCACCATGATCATGAAGGCTCGCTGGAGATTGTTTGGCCATATTCTCAGATTGGAACAAGACACACCAGCAAACGTCGTCATGGAAGAATACTTCGATACGTCAGGGGAGAAGTTCAGAGGTCGTCCAAGAATAACTCTTCCGGAAGTCCTTAATGGTGACCTGAGATCAGTAACCAGACAACTAAAGGACGGTGAAGACCTTAGTAGTCTGCGGAACTTGGCATCGGACAGGAGGGGATGGGAAAGGCTAATTAAGAGGATTGTTCGGACGCGGCACGAATAGAATTATAGTTTATATGATTCTATGTAGTTGCTTATAATAATAATAGGAGAGAAATAGGCCTGAAGGAAGCTGGGTCTTCATTCGGTTTTTCTGGCTTCAATACTGGCGAACGAATGGATGTAATCGTATTTTCAATATGGATGCAGTAATTAAGTCAAAGGTTCCACAACACTACAATGGTCATGTGAGATGATCTCCTTGTAAATATTAAATGAAAAACATGAGGAATATACCTGAGTACATTTATAGGTATAATACCGCTTCTAGTCCCCACGCTTCTAGTCCCCTTTTGGTTGAAGTGGTGACGTGCTTCTGTTTTTCTTCTCTAGAAAAATTCATGTCTTTATCATGTCTAAATGCAAAATCCTTGTTTTCCCATCGCCACATACAATGTTCGTGGCCTCTCATCTCTGATCAAGAGGGAACTATTATCCGAAGATCTGTCCCGTTACAAAATCGACATTTGCTGCATACAGGAAACAAAGAACGCTCTAGGATCCGATGAAACCATTGGTAACTACCGGATTCTTCTACTCCATCAGAAAAATCGACACTACGGTCTTGGTTTTGCAATTAACTGGAACCTAGTGAACTGCTTGCATAAAGTATGGACAGTCAGTGATCGTGTTGCCGTTATGCAATTGTGTTTATCATCTACAAACAATACTATGATGACTGTTATCAAATGTATATGCCCCACACATGGGCAGAGTTTCCAAAAATATGGATGAGTTGGAAGAGTTTTATCAAATCCTATCGAATACATATATGCGAGTTCATCGATCTGCACTTATATTTATCTGTGGTGACTGGAATGCCAAAGCTGGCATGAGAAGGCACGACGAAGTCTGTATGGGAAAATATGGCAGAGGGTATTGTAATCTCTCTGGACACTCACTCATGGATTTTTGTAATTCATCAAATCTGTATGCAATACCACTTTTAAACACCCAGCAAAACATAGAACTACCTGGGTTGGCATAAGAAGGTCCAAAGACGAACATACGTGCATATTCAACCAAATAGACTACATTATCTGCCCTATCTCCTTGAAGAGACTTCTGTCTGACTTTAGGAGTTATGGAGGAACCAGTATGACAGTGACCATAAGCTGCCAGATTAAATCTCAAACGATACTACGGAATTGAGACAGTCAAGAGGAAAAGCACACCTTAAATAGACGTTTGGCTGTGGAAATGTTGACTTTTGACACTTGGCAAAAGAGATACCAACAAAATGTCTCTAAACGTTTACGTGGAGTTGAACCCAGTGGCACCCCCTCGACTGACCTCGGGAAGATCTTGGATATTCTAAAACTGTCGGCGATAGAGACTGTTGGATACCAGGAAAAAGACCAAAATAGACGAATGATTCATGACCCCTTAATTCGAGAATTGTCTGAGCAGCAGAAAGAAATACGTTCGAAACTGGGAAGTTCAAATTCGAATAAATGTGTATTAAGGAGAAAACGCAATCAAATATCGCATCTGATAAGAAGACGATCAAATATCCTTTGGCACAAATATTTGGACGATAAAGCAACTGAAATCGAAAACTGTCAGTATGGAAGACGAATGTTCTCTGCTGTTAGACTACTTACACGAGGAACTGCAAAGAAACCACTGAAAGTCTGTGACGACGAAGGTCAATATCTTCAAAACCCTGAGGATAAAGCAAATTATATTGCTAGACACTTCGAGTTGTTGTTTAAATCTGAAGGGATGAATGTACCTAAATTTATTGGATATCCGAGACCCCTTACAAACAAAATTACAATAAAGGAAGTAACCGATGCATTTAAGCATCTAAAGGGAAATCGGTCGGCTGGTTATGATGGCATTCCGGGTGAGTTACTAAAACATGCCCCGGTTACTGTTGGGAATATAATCACGAATATCTTAAATGAGTCGATGGAACTTCACTGTCCACTTCCTTTGGGACATGGAGTCTTAATTCCAATACATACACCTGGGAAAAAAGAAGGGTCGTTGGACGGACTAAGACCTATTATTCTATTGTCAGTTATCAGGAAAACCTTATCGATCATAGTGCTTAACCGTATACGAGAGCCAGTGGAAAAATACCTTTCCCTAAGTCAAAGTGGGTTTAGAAGTGAAGATCAACCTCAGATATTGTGTGGAGTCATCGATGGCTCACATCAATATGTCAAAAATACACGAAAGTAATCTACATCCTAGGAATTGATCTAACGAAGGCTTTTGACAGCATCAATAGAGAAAAACTCATGATTGTTCTAAAGGAACTGCTTGACGAGGACTGCCTGAGACTAATAAGTTTATTACTTTCCGAAACTGACCTATCCGTGAGAATAGGAACAAAGCATTCAAAGAGTTTCAGTACCAACATGGGCACCCCACAAGGAGATTCCTTGTCCCCAATTATATTTATTGTTTACCTCGAAGCTGCGCTCAAGGAATTGAGAAATGTCATGGGTCCTAAATACCGGGACATAACAGAGTTAATTTATGCGGATGATGTAGACTTTGTGTCTACCGACCAAGAAATACTTGACCAAATTTTACTTAAGCCGAACGTATTTTTAAGAATTGGGATTTACGCATAAACATTAAAAAAACTGATTATACACGAGTCGAACGAGCAGAATCAAGGAACGATGAGTGCTGGAGACATACCAAAAAACTCGGCTCACTGCTAGGTGATGCTAAGGATATTTGTCGAAGGAAAATGCTGGCTACCATATACTTCAAAAAAATGTACCAAATTTGGATAAGGAAAAAACATGTATCACTGAAACTTCGTGTCAGACTATACGACACGTTTGTTAAACCAATTTTGCTATACAATTCCGGAACATGGGCATGTTCTAAAATTGATTTAGAGAAGCTAGATACTTTTCACAGGAACCAACTCCGCATGTTGATTGGAATTTTTTGGCCGAGAAAAATCTCAAATGAAAATCTATATTCACGATGTAAATCCAGACCACTCAGCACCGATGTTATTTTATCGAGATGGCGACTATTTGGACATATCCTCAGACTGGACCCGACTACGCCATGTAACAGAATAATGGAAGAATATTTCTACTACACCGGAAGTCGCGGATTTCGAGGCAGACCAAGAAACACACTTCCAACCTGCTTAAAAGATGACTACGAACAAAATAGTCGTAAATTGGTGACAGCGGACGATCTAGATGATGTTCGAATGAGGGCCAGGAACAAGATGGCGTGGGCGAGGATGGCGAGGAGGATGGCTGCTAAACATGGCTCAAGCAAACCCCTTTTAGGGCCACGCGAAAGAGCTCTTAACTAACTAACTAACTAGTCCCCACGCAATAACTCAGTGAGGTGCATTGTGATGCTCTGAGTCATGCATCACTTTTGTTGTATATGCAAAAGCCAGACAAGCCAGACGATGCTGGTCAAGTTCAGGTTTTATCTCATCTATGATCTTTGACCATAAAAATTTGTCCCAGTCTTGTTGTAGACTAGCGTTTTTAGAGAATCCCACTCTCAGTCGCGTCCAGACTTCCCGAGCCGTGCATGCCACTAGTTGATCATCCAATCCGTTAATGTTTACATATTAGAGAGCGTATTTCCAAGATCTTATCTCATTAACGTTTAATTGAAATACATTTGTCAATCTGATCTTTTATTGGGCTGTTGAAATCTTTAGTTGAAAACTTTTTAACAGCGTTTCACATGAGAGTGAGAAACCTCCCATAAAGCTATTGGTTCTTTTTCGAAGACCGAAAACTTAAAGAGTTGATGAACTACATAACGTCAAGCTAATTAAATAGAAGTTTTCGTAGAAACTATTATGAATTAGTTATTAACCCCGACCTCGTTACCTTTTAGGAGGCCAGCTGTCCTCATGCACTCAGCAGTTAGTGTTGGACACTTCCACAGATCTCTCATCTTCACTAAAGGTCCCGAGCAGGAAAGCTTCTTGTAGAATCAATGATAATTAATCCGGTGGAGAAAGCCTAAGGCCCGATTCGTCTCTTAGAAATAAGTCTCCAGAACGTAATTGTGATAGGATCCTCCTTGTTTCTCTTTCGATGGTAGTCTCCGAGTCATCCACCAGTGGGGGAGAGCCATCCAAGAGGATTGGATAAAAATAAAATATTAAGTTATATTGTTTTTATTAATAAAATTAGTTATATTAAAATTAAACTTAATTCTAGTATTGTTTGTATGAGCACAATAAGTGACATTCAAGAGTATATAGCCGGAGTTGTTTTCGATGAACACTTGATTGTCACCTACAAACACATACATGTGAATTTGGTATTTCAACAGAGGATTCTATAAAGTAAGTAATTTGTATAAATATAGATATCTCAATGACTTTTACGCCAGTCATCCTGATTTAAAATCATATTTTTATTTATTAGGTGTGGATAAATCTCAAGTTAATTAAATTATAATTTAGAATTTAAAATGTAAAATATTAAATTCAAATGATATTGCTGATGTAGTAGTAAATGAATATGATAAAGTAATAGATAAGCATATATACAGTCTTCATAAAAATAAAATTGTAATTATTGATTATATTCTAAGGACACTAATTTACTATTTCTTTCTGAAAATGAAGTTTCCTTCAAAATGTTGGACAGAAAATTGAATATGGTTCCTTCGCCTACTATCGAAGAATTTGATAGGGAATTTGAGTAGTGTCTTATAAATACTTTAGATTTGATAATATGAATACTGATTCAACAGTTTGTGGTGTATTATCTGATCACAAACATGTTATACCTCCATCGAGTAAAAGCAAGCAAAAGAGAATAGCCTATGAGGAGGATTGTTGTAAAATAATAATTATTATTAGTTAATTCATCTGTTGTGTGTAATACTATAACCAAACCTTCAAATGATGCTATAACTACTTTAGTCCGTCAAAAACCAAGAAATTGTTCTTCTGACTCAAGAAACCTTAAGAAAGATAGAAACATTAAATTTAAGCAGTGTTCTATAACTAGTTTCTTTAATAAAAATAAATAGTATTTCCTATAGTGTCCACAGTAGTTCTTTTTAGCATAAAAGGGAGTTCTAAAACTTTTTTGTATTCATCTCTAAGATTATATACCAATAGTTTGTTTTACCATCATAAAGTACGTTTGTGCGGTATGGATTCTCTTGCTATTGGCACAGAGCAAATTGGAGGTGATGCAAAACCTATGCATTAGAATATTATTGAGGATTCCCGAAACAGACAGCAACTACTGCGGAAAACGTTTATTCTCGTCATTATTATAAGCACTTAACGCCTTGCCATAATGGTTATAGCAAAGCAAGTGCCACATAAGAAACAACGTTATTAGTTAACTTCTTCCATCCTCCACGGTTACACGCTGTCTTCTGTGAAACGCATAGAGCCATCGATCGACCCTAGTACCAGCATTATATTTAGTATTCACAAATTAATTAAGATTAACAAGTCCTATCAGCCATCCCTTTAAGTCTCGCCAACCATGGAATTTCACATAGGACACCACCGAGATTTCCTCAAAATGACCAGAATATCCTCTTGGTTGAAGAAACTACTTCTTTGTGTAGATTAATCCAGAATTTCAGGACTAACTCCACAAGGAAACTTGCTATGGATACTGATATCACTTAATTAGGCGACATCTTTTATCCCGTATCCTTTCCAAACAACAGGTTCATTAATTCTCAGCTGTGGGTATCCCTCCAGTAGAGTAGGGAAGAGAGACAATTTTTGGATGCCGGACTAGTCACTATACTTCCTGTATCGTCATACAATATGTTTATTCCTGCCTTCAACTCTTATACAATAAGTCTTATAAAACAGAGACCGGTTGAAGAGATGCCATCTGATGGACCTGGAGTCCTTGACAGCCCTCAGACAACTAAATAAAAGGATCTGTCAGAGCATAAAAGAACACAAGGACAAGAGATGGCAGCATCTAGTTAACCACCTCGACAAAAAAAGTTTAATCCGACATTTCTGGAAAACTCTTAAACAAGTCAAGTTAGAGCTGGAGGATGCAGAC
The DNA here is from genome assembly GCA_011109175.1 of Dicyema japonicum. Taxonomy (NCBI): domain Eukaryota; kingdom Metazoa; phylum Dicyemida; class Rhombozoa; family Dicyemidae; genus Dicyema; species Dicyema japonicum. The sequence continues at coordinate 251,197 of RDEW01000036.1, forward strand.
GGAACCGGAAAGTCTTCTTCTGAACACTTATGCCACTTACATCCTAACATCCTTATGAAACATTACGCTGGAATTAGCTTAAAACCTTCTCGAAACACCTGGGCATTAAGGTGAGTGCCCATAAACATAAGAAGGAACCTTACCACGAACTATTCTCAGATGACCAAGTCTTGGATGTGATCACCAGATTAAAGAGCTCACGGGCGTGCGAGCCTAACAAAGTATCTACTATTCACCTAAAACACCTAAGCCACTACGCAATTGGCTACCTCACGCAAATATACAACCTGTCCATTAACTATAATATTATTCCCAAGATTTGGAAGAATTCTATCATCAGACCGATGTTGAAGGCTGAAAAACCAGAGACAGAACCTACCTCCTACAGGCCTATCTCCGTTACCAGTACACTGTCAAAAATTATGAAGAAACTTGTATTATCAGTCATTATTCAGTACCTTCCACGTCCTATATTTCAACATGGTTTCCTCCGCGGTAAGTCCACCGCTACATACTTGGCTACCCTATCGCAGTTCATTGCCGACAAGTTTAACACCCATCCCCCGCCTGACAAACGCACAATCTTGGTTTCTATTGACATCAACAAAGCCTTCGACACTGTTTGAGGAAAATCCTGGTTGGAAAAATATTTTCTACTAATATTCGTCCGAATGTAAAATTATGGCTGGCCAACTTTTTGTCTGAAAGTCGTGGAAGAGTAGTCAGTGGTGATCTCAGATCTAGATCACGATTACTACCGAACGGGGTACCCCAGAGGTCTCCAATTTCACCAATTCTATTCAACTTATTCCTACACGACCTACCTAATGATGGAGACAAAGATTCCCTTCTATTATCCTACGCAGACGATTAAGACTCAGGCAAAATTGAACATTTTCCACGATTGGATTGTTGGCAATCGACTTACGATTTCTGCTACCAAGTCTATTTGTACCATTTTCACTTCAGACCGTTGTTCTAAGGATGAACTAAGTATCTTTATTGGTCCCATTCGGATTCCAGTGACAAGGTCCCCCACTGTCCTTGGAGTCAAGTACGACAGTCTACTCAATTTTAACTCCCACGCAAAAGACATGATCACCAAGGGTCTCCAGAAAATTAACGTTTTACGCGCCTTTGTCCGTTTTACGCAAATCTTCGAAATCAGAATAAACATGGAAACCTTTCGATAATCCGGGTAGATGGTCTTTAATAGAAATTAAAGGACAAAAAGGAAACAAATACCACAATGAGAATGTCATTAGAATTTAAATATATTATCTGTTGGATAGCTATTTCTGTTTCAATTATGTGATCATAATAACTGGGAGCCTTTTCCCATGAAGCGGTTCTGTTGAGATTCCAGCAAGTGAAGAGGATAATGGTCCCACGTAAATGAAGGTTGTGTGTTTGAAGGCCAAAAGAAAGGTTACCACGTGGCGATTGAAGTAGCAGATATAGTAATACAATTTTGCTGAAAGTAGTCTAAGTAGATGGAAAAGACTACTTATAAGAATGCCAAAATAGTGCCCTCGAGGGTTATTAGTAGGCGTCGAATAAACAGGTGAGAGAAATTAAATAATAATTTTGTTTAAAGAATCAAGTCTGTTATTGTGCCAATTATAGATAACTTGACGGAACACTAACGAGATTTTAAATTGAGGAGTCTAAAAACAACCCATTAGATCATATTGAGAATCCTCCCCAAGATATGAGGAAACATTTACATCATCTATATTTGTAAGTCAAATAAAATTAAATTCTGATGGTTTATATTAATATCAATATTCCACATTAATTCCACAGGTCGACATTAATTCAGGATTAATTAAGTAATCTACTATCTTCCTCATATTCCCAGTCTAGTCGGTAAAATTGTCAAAATAAATGTCGTCCACGTGGTCACTAACAGGGACTGATCTTCTAGATTTATATTTTGTAAGGTTTCGTTGGCTAATATCCGGGAAGAACTGGATTACATAATGAGTAGGGAAAGTAAATAAAGTCAATTTCAATTCAGAGTTAGACTTTATTTTAAAAATAATGATTAATTTAAAAAAATGTCAAAAAAAGGTTTCTATAAAAAGTTTTTAGGTCAACTTTTTAGATTTTTAGGTCAATTTTTAAATACAAATTTAAATATAATTATATCATAATTTTAAGCGTACGGTTCTACAGAAATATTAGTGGAGATAATAAGAAGGGAGTGCTGAATTTCGATGAAGGGGAATGTCTACCTTTTGGACAACCATTTGGAATGAGAGTGATCGAAAGGAGAGCAAATTCTTGTTGAACAAGAGAGTGACTGGATCTGAAAATTCTTATGCCGATTTACAAAGGAAGCGATCGTCGATACTATCAAGATGCTTCCAAATTGGAAAGCGTCTGGGTGCGACGGAGTTTATAACTTCTTTATCAAAAGTTTTACTTCGATTCATGAACATCTTTGCGAGGAGATTCAGAAGATCGTAAAAGATGAATATACGCCTGGTGATTGGTTCTACACGGGGATAACACATCTTATACCAAAAGTGGACGTATGTAATTCACCCAAGGAGTTAAGACCAATTACTTGTATGCTTAATCTCTATAAACTATTGACAAAGTGTGTGAACAAGAAATTATCTGAATATATTGAATCGTACGATCTCTTAAGTGATAATCAATTGGGAACTCGGAGGATGTGTCAAGGAGCCAAAGAACAAGCTTTGGTGAACCAATATTTAAATCAAAGAAATGGAAGTAACTTATGTTCTACCTGGATCGATGTTAAAAAAGCATTTGATTCCGTTGACCACGAGTTTTTGGGCGAAGTGCTCCAGAATTCTGGCCTGCCTTTCTGGATTGTGAGTTTTATCACGAAACTTGTTGGGAAATGGAAGATACGACTGAATTTGGAAGGAAAAGTGTTGGGGGAGATTAGAATAAGAAGAGGAATTCTACAGGGGGACTCTCTTTCGCCACAGATCTTTGCTTTGTTAATGGACCCCCTTAGCCGAATATTGAATGGAAAATTTCCTAAAGTAACTATGGGAAGCCCGGGAAATGGAGAGCCAACATATGCCACTAATCACCTTCTGTTTATGGACGATATAAAGTTGTTTTCTCACAAAAGTGATTCAATGGTTATGATGATGGAAGAAGTTGATTCGTTTTTTGATGCAGCCGGGTTGGAGAGGAACTTTGACAAATCTGCAACAAATGTCAAGTCCTTGTCTGGGAAAGCTCGTTTCCTTGATGGATTGGATGGATACCGATATTTGGGAGTTCTTGAAGATAAGAACAGCAATGTTCTTAAAGGAGAAATTATGAATAAAATCTATGGAGAAGTATCTAAGCGGATCAAAAATTTGACGAAGACGGATTTAAACTCAGTGAACCTGTTTAAAGCTATGAATGAGTATGCAATCTCCCTTTACAACTATTACATTGGATTGATTGATATCGAACCTGGAGAGTTTGAACAGATTGATAAAAATATTCGCAGAATTCTTATGGACAGTCATATCCACTTGCAACCGGCAAACAAAGAAAGACTTTATCTACCAAGAAATAAATTTGGAAGAGGCCTCGAGTAGTCAGTAACAAAGCAGAAAGAATGCTCCTCCAATTTTATAGTGATTTGGAACATAAGGCAAATTACTGCCTAAGAAGAGCGGGAATTCTACGGGTCATTAATTCAAAGAAAATACACATGGCCACTATCGTAAATTCATCTCAAGAAAGTACAACATTGAAAATGTGAAGGATTTGACAATGTTGAAATTGATGGAAATACAACATGAATATCTACTGGGAAAAATTGAAGAGAAATCGCTGCACTCTATTCTATTTGAGTGTCTGAAAGATACCGAAGTGAATATTGCTGAATCCTCAGGGTGGTTAGTTCATGGAAATCATTCTCCTGTAACCGAAGGAAGGCTGTGTCTGCTTCAGGATCGTAACATGTTTTTTGATAATGGAGAAGCCAAGTGCAAACATTGTAACTCAGGAAAGAAGACCGTTGATCACCTTGCAACTAGATGTGGGAGAATGCTGAATAGCTCGTATCTCAGGCGGCATAACGAGGTGGTCAGATGTATTCACTTACACCTCTGCCGTCAATATGGAATAAGAAAAACTAAGAAACTGAAGACCCACTCAGTCCAATCTGTTGTCTCAAATGAATTTGTGGAGATTCGTGTAGACACAACGATTAGTACAGATACGGCTGTACAGAATAACAAACCCGATATTTTCGTTCATGATAAGGTGCGTAATACGATTACTCTCGTTGAAATTGGGATCACGTCCCAAAACTGCCTCAAGCAAGTCGAGGTGGAAAAGTTCCATAAGTATGACTTACTGGCGAACGAACTCGGATGTATTCATCGCGCAAAGGTAAAAATAATCCCTGTAGTCATTACCTGGGATGGGATTGTTTCGAGATTCTTCAAGGGCCATCTGGATGCCCTCAAACTGGAGGAAAGGGTGAAAGCGTACATCCAAACGTTAGTATTGAGAAAGACGTTGGAGAGCATGCAAGCTGAAGATAGACATGGAGTATCGATACCTGATGAGGAGGAAGCTGATAAGGAATGTCGACCTAGGGGAGTCTCGGAATGTGGGTTGTGCGACAACGAAAACACACCTATACTGACAATTGACGTTGGCCCCAAGAAGAGGAGATTAGCTAATTAATTAATTACTTGTGACTCGTTGTTTCGTTAAAATATTTGTTTAGTCTATTTTAAGCAATAAAGTTAAAATAATTGACACTTCTGTCTTATTGTAACAAATCTTAACTAAATTATACAGTACTATGCCTAAAAATAAGCCTTCCAATTTTAAAAAAGCTAAAAATATTTGTGCCAAATATCCCAAAGAGTTTTTCAATTACACCGAATGAAATGCTTTATTGTAAATCATGTGAGTTACCCGTAACTTGCAAGAAACAATTTTTTGTGAACAAACACAGGGAAACACAGAAGCACTCTTCACAAATAAATACATCCACAAATAAAAAACAATTGAATATTGTTCCAAATGAATTCTTTTTTTGGAACCGACGTAACGGAAGCATTTGTATCCGCAAACATTCCACTGTATAAATTGAGGAATCGAGCAATTATCAACTTATTCGAACGTATTGGGCATCCACTATCTTCAGAGTTTACTTGCCGCAATATAGTAGAAATTTTAGCTCAACAAAAGATGTCCAAAATAATTAATTTAATTTCAAATAAGAAAGTTAGTTTGAATGATTTAATTGTTAAGGTTTTTTGATTGTTGACGAAACTGATGTTGGGATAAACAAATTTGTTAATTGTCTAGTTGGAACGTTGGCAAATCTACAAAGCTCTTACCTAATAGATTGTATAAAAATTGATTTTTCTCCGAATTCGTCTATCATCAGTAGGGTGAATGTTTTTTTAACCTAAAAAATTAACTTTATTAACCTAAAAACTAAAAAAATTTAACTTTATAACTAAACAATAAAAACACTAAAACTTTTTGTTACACATACAAATTACATAATTTTCTAAATTTTCTAGTAGAAAATGTCTGTTGGATCTTAGAAAATTCTTTATTTCAGAAAAACATCGTTCAACCGAGCACTAAGTTGGCCAACAATTCAGGAGTAATGAATACTCGGCAGGAGATATGTGTGAATTTTTTTTAAGCACTCCCGGGAAATCAAAAATTAATTAGATTAATTAAGTTCCCCTTGTGCCACGTCCAGTATCCTCCCACACATCCTCTTCCATGTTCCCCTGTTCAGGGCCATTGCTCGTAGTGAGTCAAGATCTTCACCATTTTGTAGAGTTTTGTTTATTCGGATTAGGTCATCATTTAGTACTGAAGGTAACGTCACTCTAGGCCTGCCACGGAATGATCCCTTCAGTTGTGCGAAATAGTTCTCCATTGCAATGTTTGGTGGAGTCAACATATCCATTCGTAAGATGTGACCAAAAGTCTCCACCTAGCCTTGAGAATCTCCTCTGATAATGGCCTTAAGCCACATCTTTTGTACAGTTCTGAATTTGATATCTTTTTCGGGAAATGTATTCTCAAGATGTTTCTTAGTTGATTTCTATGAAATTGATCCAGATTGTCCATTTCCGTTTCGTAATCCCCCATGTCCCACAGTTGTATGTCAGGACTGGAACCACGAATGTTTTATACAATTTTAGCTTTGTATTAGTAGTTATGCTCTTCTTAGAACGCCAGATAGTTAAAAATTTTTATATGCAGCAGTGGAAAGGATTTTTCTGTGGGTAACATCTTCTGAGTCTCCAAGTAGTGAACCAACTGTTTTATGCCTTCTCCATGATTCATCGTAAGTGCATACAACTCGTACAAGTTTTGTATATTCAGTTTTGTCTTGGTTGACAACTAAGAACCATTTAGAAAAGGCATTTGGTAAGTTCTTGAGAACGTGATGAAGAATTTCAACATCTTCGGAAACAAAGTCAAGATCGTCTGCATATATTAACTCGATTATTTTGTTGTTTCAATAAAAGGCCTGAAATCTCTCAGTGCAGCCTCCAGGTAGATTATGAATAGAACTGGTGACAAAGAGTTCCTTGCGGAATTCCACGTGAAGTATAAAAGAATTCTGAAGTAGTTTTTCCAAGTTTGGTTGCTAGTTGCGTATTCTGCAGTAGTTTTTGTATAATTTTGACATCATCCGTTGTTAGGAAGCTTGTGAGTACTTCAAGAAGTTTGCCTCTATGAACCGAGTCAAACGCTCTGGACATGTCTATTCCGAGAATCTATCTTTTTATATTTTTGGCATAGAGCACTTGACCATCTGTGTGTCCAAATGACATCGGCAGTGGATCTGCCTGACCAAAAACACTTTGTCCTGGTGACAGAAAATACTCCACCTTGTCTTTGATTCTTTCCAATGTAATAATTGACAAGATTTTTTAGTTAGTAGGATGATTGGTCTTAGGTTGGAAAGGGGCCCTTTGGGTTTTCCCTGTTTTTGCAGTGGAATTAACCAACCCTTGCCATTGTCTAACGTAGTGTTTTCTTAAAATATTTTGTTGAGTATATTGGTAATGATTGTTACCAACTTCACTGGGGCATACTTTATAAGTTCGGCTGGGATATTCTCTGGTCCTGCCGATCTGTCATTTTTCAATTTTTTAATTGCATCCAGTGTTTCTTGTGTGTTTATTGGGATGTCCAAACCATGCTTTACTTGTGCACCAAATTTATAGCCTATTTCGTTGTCCCAGTTGAGCATATGATAGTAATAAGCAGATATAGTAGCTGCTTTGTCCTTTTCATCGATAATTATTCTGCCAAGGATGTCATTGATTATTATAGGGCTTGCACTCGTTTTCTTATTAATTGAATAGCTTTGAACATTTTCACTCCATCTTTATATTTTTCAATGTCTTCAATTTGTTTTTCTATTTCTTTAGCCGTTCGGGATTTCTGAGTTTGCTTGATTTTTAATGATGTTCGGTTTCGTTGTTGCCGAAGTTCCTTGGCCTTTTCTGGAGACCTTGAGTTTTCTATCTTCAATCTCAAGGCTTTTTGGTTTTCTGATAGGACGCAAATATCATGATTGTAAAATTTACGGTGTTTTGTAATACTTCCCAACACATCACATGCTGTACCTTTTATCGACTTTGTCCCAAATAATATGAACAGGTTTAGTCGTCGATATCATTAAGTTCAAGATTTAGTTGATACGCATATTTCTGTTGAGTTGACTTGTCATGTAATAATTGGATATCATATTGCTCCTGCTTTTTATTGGAAGGTGTTTTCATTTGGTTATGGACTTTGTATAGTCCAATGCGGGTAACCACAATTTTATGATCACTATTTGTCTCTAATCCTCCATATGACCTGGAGTCTACGAGGAGATGTTTGTGACCTCGTCTGCATAGTATGTAGTCAATTTGATTATATATTTTTATGTAATTTCCTTGCAAATCCTTCCTAGTTCCAGTCCACGTCGTCTTGTGTTTCGCTAAGTGAGGGAATGCCGTATTGCACAAAAACAGATCCAAGGAAGTGCAAAAGTGGATTAATGCCATTCCGGGCGTGTTTCGCCGATTTCTTCCATGAGATCCGATACAAGTTTCTCCAGATCTGGATTTTCCTGCTTTGGCATTCCAGTCCCCGGCAATTAAGCAAAAATATGAAGAACTGAGTGTTGTAAACCCTTATGAGGGCGGAGTAGAATTCGTCTAGTACTTCTGGATTGGCAGATGCCCTGATTCCAGTCGGGGCGTATATGTTGATGATTGTCACTGTAGAGTTTGGTTTGCTTCCCCACCGGATTTGCAGTACCGCAATCCTGTCTGTAACGACCCACATCCGAGATATACGACTATACAACGTGTGATGAATAGCAAATCCAAGTCCATAGTGACGACATGTTGTTGGAAGGGTAATCAAATGATAATTTCCCGCCCACATGCATGTGTTGTCAGTTATTTTTGTTTCCTGTAGGCAGCATACTGATACCTTATAGTGATCAAATCACGTGACAGCTGAAGCTTCTTGTATGTTGGATTGAGTCCTCTTACATTCAGGGTACCCACAGAAAAAGGGCAGTTAGATATTAGACGTGAGAAAGACATATGTGCTATAGAGGGACATCACCACCTCAACCAAAAATGTGTGAATTAGTCATTTTAATTATGTTTGAAATATCATTTTTGAAGCCTTTTAATTATGTATTCTTTAATAAATTGGTGTCATTTCCAAATTCCAACGATTCTAAACCATTACATTATTATCTAGAAAAAATAATTGTTATATCGCAAAACTCAATGAATTTTCATCAAAATGAATTTTGATGGGAATTTACAAAATGCCTTTTTTTGCCTTTTCTCGCATTTTATATTACACAAGCAGAGTCGACAATATAGCGCACCATCCTCAAGAATCATAAATTCTTTAGAATAATACTTTACAATGGCCATAGCTTTAATTTGGTACGATTTTGCTATCTTAGGTATGTCAACCAAAAATTTTAGTAGCAAAATATATTAATAATAGTTAATTTAAAAAATTAATAAATTAAATCAAAAATTATTTTAACTTTATAATTTCAACCTAATAATCTTGTTTAATATACATTTATAATAAAATATAGTTAAAAATCATTTTAATGATTATTTATTGTCGTATAGTATGAGAACCCGGGGCCATCTCGTGTCCGGCTGTTAAGTCAAACTTATCAGTCCAAAACATGTGGTTACAGGAGTATTAATGAAACCAAAGGAATCAATATATCCATGATAACCACAAATATTGAACAACTGCACATCATCAAAAGGATTGAAAACGTAACAAAGGCAAAAGTTCAAAAATTTATTGCTTGCATAACACAGAAACCCTAAAAAATTCATATTTGAATTATGTATAAAAAAAATTTGGATAGCTTTTAACTAAGGAGTTATTTATAGTAATAATATATTAATATTAAAAATAAAAAGAGAATTTATGGACAAAAATTACAAGTCAATTTAATTAGAGTTCAAACATCGTATTATGTCAATAAAATAAACTTTATGAATATATAGAAACAACCGATGCTTTAATTTACCCTAACCCATTCTCTTATTCACCCTAACTCATTATCTAATTCAAACTAACTCCTAATTACCCTAATCCATTTTCTAATACAACATAACTCATTCTCTAATTTACCCTAACACATCTTTTAATTCACCTTAATCCATTCTCTAATACATCCAAATCCATTCTCTAATACACCATAATTCATTCTTTTATTTACCCTAACACATTCTCTAATACACCATAATCCACTCTCTAATATTCCTTAACTCCTTCTCAAATAGACCCTAATCCATTCTTTAATTCACCCTAATTAATCTGAAAATCGAAGACCGATGTCAAGGTCTCCCTTTTTTGTCCCATACTACGTCGAAAATGTTTTTGGACGAAATTAAAAAATTTCGTTTTTTCTTTAAAAATCGGAGACCGATGTCAAGGTATTCCTTTTTTGTCCCATACTACGTCGAACATGTTTTTGGACGAAATTACAAAATTTCGTTTTTCCTCCGAAAAGAAGCCGGTAACCATTTGTTTTAGAATGATAAGTAAGACTTATCAGCCGGACGTAATACTTTACCCGGACGTAATGCTATACGACATTTATTAACCTATTATTAAAATTTTAACTTTTTTTAACTTAGTTCGCCCTAATCAGCAGTCAAATTATTGATGACACATTTCGGAACATTAATGTTGAAAGAAACAATTTTTCTCTTTTTATTACCGATGCTGCTCCATGTATGGTTTCTGCAGGAAATACTCTCAATTTATTATGTTCTAGTCCTACGGATCGCTACACGAAATGGAGACCCTCGTGAGCGCTTCTGGTTATTTGAGCGAATCTAGCTCGCTATCCTGAGAGGGAATAACCAGACAGTCAGGTAAGCCTCTATATAACCGTTACTCTACTTTATTTCTTCAATAAAATTTAAACATTCTAGTCTATCCATATCACATGTTTTGCTCATTTAGTGCATAATTGTGCACTTAAAATAAAAGTATATTATCCCAAAGTCGACAAATTGATTGCTTGTATTAAATCACTTGTTGTAAAGAACATTTATCAAAGACAATTGTTTAAAGAAATTGGGGTACCCACCAGAACCAATAGTTACGAGATGGGGGAGCTGACTTAAGGCTGATTTTTACTATGCTACAAACCTGCCAAATGTTATTCAAATATGCACTTCCTTGGAATGAGATTCTTTGCTCATTAAAAGAGCGAATTCTTTTTATTCATGAAGATCTAAGACGAAAATATCACAATATTCACCCTTATTACATTGCTTGATGACTTAGAATCGACCAATTTTACTATAAAGCATACAATTATTTAAAAAGATTGGATTTTAAGGAATACGTTTGTGGAATAAAAAATTATATTAATAAAAGGATGAATTCTAATGACATCACAAAAATAATGAATTTCGATGATCATTCCTTTAGATTATTCTTTGTTGATTGAATGTCAGGCTACATCGTGCGCAGTGAAACGATCATTTTCGATTCTTAACAAAATTTTATCCAAGGATAGGAATTTTAAAGCGGATAATGTAAAATAATATTTAATTGCGAATAAACGATTAATAAAATTACTTTAAATTTTCATAAGCGTAGTTTATGAAAATAAAGTTGTAAATAGTATTTTTTAGGTCAATTTTTAAAATTGTAAGATCAATTAAATTGAATATTTAAGGGCAATTTTTTACTTATTTAAGTCAATTAAAATGTTGCCCTAGTTATTACTGTTCGTACTAGGGCAATATTGTAAGCCTAGGGTTAATGATAAAAATAATAATAACAAGAATCTAGGACTTCCGACATTCAATAATTGAGACTAAGAAGTTTCTTCTGACATCGCATGGTTGGTTCTTGAACCATGTCGAATGCTTTGCGTTTAGGTCTCCACAAAGTAACATATTTTTTGATTTGTCGACGTCTGACAGGGAGAAAGAGAATTCCTTGAGGCATGAGTTAAACGGTAGTACATACACATTCAATATGTTTATGTTTCCGATACTTGTCTTGACTGAAATACCAATATATTCGACGAGAGACATGAGGTTGACAAAAGTTTCGTTTGCGTACGGTATTTCTTTTTTTATAAGGGTAAGCCGGGCTTACATCGCCGGAAAGCATTAGGTGGGAACCATAAAGACAAGAGAGAGAGGCCAGTGGGGCAACCGTCCAAGAAGGATATTCCTCTTGGAATGGACGTAGTGCATGGTTCTTTTGTCTAGGATATGTAGTCCACAGTTTACGTCACCAAAAACGGCAAACCACATGACGAATTTAATAATCTTTCAAATCCAACCAAAGGATTTTCAAAAAATATAAAAATTTGAAGAATTTAACCACATTGCGGTGAAGACTACAGTAAATCCTATTTCTTTTACAATTTATTTATTAACCCCGGATACACCGAGAAAGAAGTTAAAGTAAACAACTAATTAAGTGAATCCAGTTTCCACTTCTACAGAGAGTCCATTCGGAATAGTGGGCTCATAATTCGGAATCAGCATAAAGGGTAAAAGACGTCCATACGTGCAGTTGTGGAAACCCCTCCAGTGGAGTGGAGGAGAGCAAATGATCCTTTTTTGTGCCGGCCTGGCGCTGGCGCCACCTAGACAGGTGGATCACATAACGCCACTCTAATAGGAAAAGAGAGAAGGAACAGACGAACAAAACAGAAACTTCAATCAACTAGCCACGAAGCACCACATGGCGCCACGCGGCTAAGAGTTCTTTACATCAAATACAACAAAATTTTAAATTAATTTTTTTTAATTTTCAAATATTATTTATAAAAGAAAATAATATTATTGGTCTAATTAAAGAATATATTATGAACAATCTAATTCGTTTGTGCAAGGTAAATAAGTCATCTAAACATTTCTTCCTCACTCAGCGAAACAGTAATGAGGGAATTTACATCACTCCTAACAGAATTCTCAAACTGAGTTCCATTTTTGCCTTAGCTTAGACTCCTCTCAAATTGAAAAACTCGTACCAAACTCAACCAGAATCCTTGAATCAGTGGGCTTTCTTGGAATTCATCGTTCACAGAGTGACTTGACCACTTATTTTTAGATTATCGATATCTCTGCTTCGTTCGGGATTCCTCTCTAGTGTTGTCTCTTAACGATGTCCCCGTCTTCTCCCTTGGTGGAGTCACTTTTATCAAAATTGGAGAAGACTCTCAGAATGAAGCATCAGAAATCTCCGAAATGACCAAATTTTTCACGTGTGGGTCGTTCTACTACTCCTCGAGTGCTCTCAGAGACAAATTCGACATCACTTTAAATCAAGTCGCTTTCAACGAGAAGGCAAAGACAAACGTAGACTTTTTGTGGTTTCACATGTTTTATTACTGAGGGAATGGGGAATTGTTGGGTCCCTCGAAATGGCTGGATTGACTACACTAAATGGACTGTGGACCTCATAGCAGGCTTCTTTGGTTCAAAGACTATCTATTTTGGCTCAAAGACAGCCCGGGCTTGCGTCATTTCTAGGATGAGTCGTGAGAGGGCAGGTACACGGTTCTCAGTTCGCGGAATAAACGACGAGGGAGCCGTGGCAAACCCACGTGGAGACAGAACAGGTATAAAAACGGTTAATTTAGATTGTTTGGTTGTCGGATTCTCGTATTTTCTCATTCCTTATACTCAGAGGCTCAGTACCCATTTTCTGGGAACAGTCGGGGACACAGGTGGGAGCCCACAAGGTGAATCTGTCACGGAGTTTTGAAGCCACAGTCCCCGCGTTTTACAGGTTTGTCAAATTAGCGATTCAGACACGTGCAAAAGATCACGCAGTCCTATGGAAGCATTTTTGTGCTGAATCTACTTGGAAACAGTCCCGGGGAGTTTGTCTTGACCTATAACCTACAAGTATTAGTGAACCTTATTTTAGGAACTCATAAAAGAGATCATCAAATTCGAAGGGACGCCTAATTTTGGGGAAAAAATATCCAAAATTGACGATTATATAAACTTTGACTACCATGCCTATTCATCTATAAAGTCGGGGTCAGAGAAAGATGCCCAGTTCGCCAATTTCATGAAACAGATTTCCTCTTTTCTACAGAAGACCGGGTTCACGCACGGGAGGGGAGAAGTCACCAGAAGACAGACTGGGGTAATTCGTGTGAACTGCATCGACTGTCTGGACCGCACAAATTGCATGCAGAAAGAAATTTCTCTCCAAGTCATGCTAGATAAGAATTTTAGGTTCTGAGGGAGCAGCTGGCTATGATAGGAGTCGAGTCTCTGGTGGCCACAAAGTTTAGAGATGCTTTTGTAGGACTTTGGGTGTCTAATGGACACTCTGTGAGCAAACTCTATGCGGGGACCGACTCACTAGAGTTTAAGAAAAACAGAGTCTTGGTCTGTGTGATTGTAGTATTCCAATGTTCTGCGGACTGCTGAGAGAGCAATTCAGAGCACTATATTTGACTCAAAGAAGAACAACGCCATCATGTATTTATTGAAGGACTCACCTATGACCGTAAAACACCACCCCCTCCAGTCATCGCTTGGAAACATTGTGAGACCACAACTGCTTAAAAGTAGACGTCTTACTTTATTAGCCCCTTTCCTTCATTGAATCTCTCAATCGAGAAACTGGGAATTTTTGTAGAAAAAGAAAACTTAGAGTGTTCGTAGGCACTTGGAATGTGAATGGAATGTCAAACTATCAGAGTATCTTCTGTGAGGGAGACATTGGTTTGTGGCTACTAGAAGGACCTGAAAAAACCCGCCAAACGTTTAAATATTAAGTAATTTTAGTGGGACGGGATATCTGGCTGCAAATGAACCAGATTTGGCCAACGACATATTCGCTATTGGATTTGAGGAAATGGTGGACCTGAATGCCACCAATATTATCACTGGTGGAGGGTAATGGTCTGTTGTTCATTTAGTAACTCCAAACGGTTATACTGGAGTGAAGAGATTAAGAAAAAGATATCACAAAACGAGAAATTTTGTTTGGTTACTTCCCTTCAGTTGGTTGGTGTGTGTCTGTTTGTTTTTGTTCGACAATCACTTCTCTGGCATGTAAAGTAGTTTTGAATATTTTTTTTGGGATGTGGTCACTGGGAGTGTCAAGACGGGTGTGGAAGGGACTGTTGGCAATAAGGGGGCTGTGGGAATCAGTATGAAAATCTTTAACACGAGCATTTGTTTTGTCTGCTCCCACTTTGCAGCTGGACAGTCGAATATGGCTGAAAGAAATTCAAATTTTAGTGAAATTTTTAACAAAATGACTTTTAATGATGTTGTGAGAGTTATAATGACTTAGTGGCTCATAAATGACCATGATTATGTCTTTTGGTGTGGAGACCTCAACTATAGGATCGATCTCTCCAGAGAAGTCGTCCTGAGTGAGATATCTAAGGCAAACTGGTCTGCTTTGCTAGCAAAGGATCAACTTCAACAACAAAAGATGATGGGAAATGTAGTTTTGGTGGTCTTTTTTATAGGTTTTCCGGCACTTTTTTGAAGGACCTGTAAATTTCCCGCCAACTTATAAATATGACTTGTACTCCTCAGAATATGACACCAGTGATAAGTGTAGAGTTCCCGCGTGGACGGACAGAGTCTTGTGGCGCAGTTTGGCTGGATGTCTCCTTTGTTTTTAATTTATAGTGTCGAATCCATCTGAAAAAGGTCGTCTAGTTTACTATGGACGTGGTGAGTTGGTCACTTCTGACCATCGGTATTATATTTTTCTTATGCAGACCTGTTGGTGCCATAATTGAGATTAATGTTAACGAGGCTGTCCCTTCACTGCTGGAGAAGACGGTTATTTCCATACTTTCTCGTTTTCCACCTTTCGATGGCTGTATTCAGGTGTCCCCCTACCTGTCTCAGTTGGAAGAGACCTATAGGACTCATTTTGGACGTATTGGGGAGATCCAGGAGATTATGTTTGTATCATAGTCATTCCAGTCCTTTGGGGGAAAAGCTAATCATCGGATACTGTGATCCTATTAGTCTAACAAGACTCTCTGAGATTGGGAATATTCCAGTTTCTGTTATTTGAGTGATTTTCAGATTAACGGGACAAAGGTGGAGATTAATTATCCCCTAATGAGAAACTGGGTGGACTTTGTTCTCAAGTTTTTCGGTATTAGGACTTTTGTTCCCACTCAATCTCATTTGGTCCCTTCTCCATCTCAGTCACGACCATTGCTGCTTCAGAGGCCAGGACAGATCGATAAGTATCAACTTGGACTTCCTGGGAGTTTTAGGGATTTGTATGGACTTGGAGATCCAGGATCTCCTCCGTGAAAATTAATAGTTTTATATTTAACACAAATCAATGTTTTTACCCTCCTTATTCTTATCATAAGAGTGTCTTTAGTAATCCTACTATTATGGCACTCTCTTTGTTACATCTTTTTATATATTTGCATTACTACATTCACACTTTTTACATTTTATACTTTAAATGGCCTATTCCATTCTTACAATGGGTTCTAGTCCTTCCCCAATGGTTCTTTTGTTCTCTTTCCTCGTTTGCTTGCGTCATATAATTTAAAGTGAATTATACTGCAAAATTAACGCATAAAGGATCACTCTCCTCAACTACACTTGGTCATTTCATAGAGTGACCCCAAAAACTGGACTTATTCTTCCTTGAAAGGTCTTGTTTCTCTGTGACTGCATTGTTGAGAATTGGATATGCTAAATTATTTATTTACTGTTTACTTCGTTCTCACATTTTTCTCAACTGCAATCCATTTAAGAAACGAGGCACGTCACCACCTCACCAAAAAATCTTTTTCCTTCCACATGTTTTTCCAAAAAGCTGAACATTCCTCAATCTCAAAATTGTACACAGAGCTGCGGCCTTCCTCTCTCATCTTATAAAAGCGCCTTCTATTAAGCTCAAAGCATAAATTGTCTTTTCGAAATTCTTTTCTCGACTTATTCATCCTAATCTTTTTTTCAACAATTTTAATCATTTCATTGATTGTACACAACACTCTTTCCAGATCTCCTTTTTTTGACTTCTTGTAAGCATAAGCAAACAAAGGTTCTCTTGTTGAGTCATCATACTTCTGACTTCCCGATGACCCCACTAGTACACTGATTTTCTCAGCGTGATTCTCTAGTTTTGTAAGTCGCCTATTCATTGATTGTAGCCAGTCGCTCTCCTTGTGAACAGTAGCAGTAAGTGTTTCATATGAGCACTGTGTAGCATAAAGAATATCTGTAATATCTTCCATTGTATTCGAAGGCATACTATTGATATAGTATCTTCCATTGTATTCGGGGGTATACTATTGATCGAGAAAATTATATTGCCTTTGGTATCACATGGACTGGTAACATGGATTGCCCTCTACCATTTTTTGTTATTTGCGGTGAAAAACTTGTGAATAGTGCTATGGCTCCAACGAAACTTAGACGTCATTTCTCCACCAATCACTTGAACTTTCGAAGAAAAAAATAAATTGGACCAGAATAAATTCCAAGCATCCCGTTTTACAAAAATTCAAAATAAACGAAAAAGCACTGCATGCTAGTTATGCTGTTGCTGCGATTGCCGCTAAAATATGAAATCGCATACTATCGCCGAAACTGTTATTTTGCTTGCATCCAAAGAAGTAGTGAAGATAATGTTCGGAGAATTTTGCTGCCGCTGAACTCAACTTAATTCCTATTTCTAATAATTCTGTGAGCAGACGCATCAAGGATATGTCTGATGACATTAAAACCACTGCGAATAAAAAAATCTGTGTTTTTTGCGCATCAAGAGGATGAAAGCCCAGATATTAACAGGAAGAATGCAACTCTTTGTTTTCATTCGATATATGAATGATGAATCCATTGTTGAAGACTTTCTTTGCTGCAAAGAGGTGCTCGGAACAACAAAGGGATATGAAATTTTGAATCTTATAAATTCATATTTGAAGATATAAAGTTGGATTGGAAAGCATGTTTGGGTATTTGCACTGATGGTACTTCAGCAATGACTGGGCAATTTAAAGGCTTTGTTTCTATTGCGAAAAATAAGAATCCGAACATTATTCACAAGAATTGTTTTCTTTATCGCGAGGCATTGGTCGCAAAAACTATTGGTCGCAAGAACTTAAATTTACTTTGGACATAGTTGTAAAAATAATTAATTACATCAAAATGAGGCCTTTGAAATTGCGACAGTTCTCGAAACTTTGTGAAAATGCAGAACATTTAGTTTTGATTTTGCATACTGAAGTAAGATGGCTCTCAAAGGGAAACATGTTAATTATTTTCTATTAAGACACGAATTGTTGGCTTTTTGTATACAAGAGAAGTTAAATGACTTTATTGAATGCCTCAATTATGAATTTTGGTGTTGCAAATTAGCATACCTCGCCGATATTTATCATGAACTCAATGTTCCAATAGCAGCATGTAAGGAAGAAATAAAAATCTATTTTTATATTGATTAGTTTTTGCTGATTGTCAAAAAAATATCCTATTTGGCAAACAAAGCTTTAAGAGTTTTGGTCCAGTTTTCAACGACTTATCTCTGTGAAAGTGGATTTTCTGCATTAACAAATATAAAGCGTAAAAACGCGCGAACCTAGTGTATGTGGACGAAAACCTGCGTTTATTTCTGTCAAGGACAAGGCAAAATATTAAGAGCTATGCAAGAGACGTCAGCCTCAACCATCTCACTAACTAGCATTTTATTTTCTTTATATTAGTAAAATACTGATAATTGTTAAAAACTATATAAGGGTTCCGTATAAAATGAAAAATGTCTATAGGGTTCTGTGTTTTCAAAAAGGTTGGGAACCACTGGTCCGATAGTATGAAGATTATCTACAAGCTAATAAATGTCCTGTTGTTTCCTCAGCAGGAATGCATATTTGACAAATTGTGTCTTTTGTAGAGCCAAATTTATACGAGTTGGAGAAGAGATTCCAATAACCTCCCAAGATCTACTCGAATTCTATGAGGGAGTTTCGATTCGGAATCATTTATTTCAGAGGTAATTTTTAATAAAATTTATTCATTCTGAATGCATTGATGGATCTAGTCTCTATATGTGTGACCCATCATGAGGAGGTATCGTGGCACTGCGATATTCTTTTTTGAATTCATCTAAATAGTTGCACTTTTTATCGGGTAAAAAGGCGAGATTTATTAAATAGGTAGTTATAAGGGTTTATTTTCTTAAAATGCACTTATACGCAAAGTCATATTAGCTACAGCTCCACTCAGACAGGACACACACTTTATTTAAGTAAAGAATAGTAATGATTAGTAATCGTTGAGGGAGAAGAACCAAGGAATGCTCTTCACTTCTTTTTTCTTTTTGTTGGGTGTGAGTCCTTTATAGACGATCCAATTCCACAATGAAATGTTCACTGATAATAACGTCACTCGTCTAACAAAAGCATCGTAGACGCGTGGAACCTTCAGAAAGAATGTACAATAGCGAGATTCGATCCAGGGATCATCAGGCCTCACTCGTTACACTGCGCCATTCTGTTTTTCTTTAAGGGCATTGAAAATAAATTGCTTCTTAAGGAATTCGAAGTAGTCTGAGATACATTGATATTCTCGATAAATGTGATCGTAGCAATGCTATTCTAGGTTTGATAACCGAGAGCCCATACTCGACAGGCATAATTAATAACAGTTTTGTAAGTGCATTTACCAATACAGTGATAAATCAAAGATTGATTTTAATAGTTATCTCTTTTTCATTAAGCATTTTTACAAATTGGTATTAATCCAGTTAGAATATAGAGTTTGCCAGGTTTAATCAACATTTTGTTGAGAACTTCGATTGTCAGTAAGGTCTCTTAAATTGGCACAAAATTGTTCCTGAACTATTTGTGGCCAATTTGGGAATTTGAACATCTGAGTATTTCAGATTTTGAAATCATAACTGGCTTTATTTTAAGGGTTCCAGTCATATTTGTACATAACATAATTGATCTTTGAAATTTTTATATCCACCAAATCGTGTTTTGCATATGCTCTTAAACGGAATCAATAAAGCTATTCCATATTTTAAATGTCGTCTTCTTTATAATGTTTTGAAATTTCTTCAAAGTGATCTAAAAATCTTTATAGGTCAGGTTGTTGGTCAGTTATCATTTCCCCATGTAATTTATGAATTAGAAAACCGAGCTTAGTATCAAATTCAGGAAATTTTAATGATTTGCATGTCTTTGTTGAAGAAATATAATTTTTAGATGTTTTTGATTTGGACTCTAGGGATTTAAGGAATATTATTCACTGTTTATCTTGAAATTCGAATAGTAAATAAATCAGAAAATTTGTGAGCGATTGTATGGCACAGTGTAGTATTATTCTTGTCTTTATATCCTTGACGAAAAGCTTTTGAACACATGATAAAATTTTTGTTTGAAATTTTGATTTTTTAATAAAATAATTTTTTTAAATAATTGAAAAAAAGAATCCTTGGCCCCCAAGCAGATGAGTTGGTTCGTAAGACCGGCTCCATGATTCAAGCTGTGACCAAGGATCCGCGAGAGACTGGTTGGTTCCGAGAACGTATCTCGTTGGCTATTGTTAGGGGAAATAGCATGGCCATTCAGATGCCTTAATTTAATTTTTATTCATTTTATAATAAAATTTCTTTTTATAAAAAAAATTGAAAAAGATTAGTAAAAATAAATTTTATGTTTTTAATAATGTGTGTCCAATTTTAGAATTGTCAAATTAGAAAAACTTATTTGTAAAACTCTATGTCAAAACTAGCAAGCCCATAGCCTACGTGGTCATGGTAATCTATAGATACGAAGATTAAATCATCCGCCTATGTCAGAAGTATGTTTTTATCGCAGATTTGAGGAGTCGTCACTAATGGGCTTCTTTTGAAGCCGTGTTTTTTTTTTTTTGAAGCGGCAGGCTTCCCGGCAGTACTGGAGCCTGTGAAGCCGTGTTAAAAGGAGGTTATCTGATAATAATAATAATAAAGCCTTTTCACGAGAGCCATAGTGTTTATAGCTCCGCATAGGCAGGACACACACTTTATTTAAGTAAAGAACAGTTAATTTTAACTAATCGTAGAACCAAAAAATGATCTTCACTTCTTTTTTTCTTTTTCTTGTGTGAGTGTCCTTTCTAGACAAATCCAGTTCCGCAGTGAGTATTCACTGATGACGGCGTCACTCGTCAAACCATTTCTGCATCGTAGATGCGTGGAACCTTCCACCAGGTGAACAGCAGCGAGATTCGAACCCGTAGCCTAAGCCACTTAAACCCGACACCTAACCACTACGCCAGGTTATCTGATACAGGCTTAATTATTATTGTTAAACCATTTATGATATTAACTTTTTTCTTTTTTTAAGGTAAAAAAATAATATTTATTGTTAATAAATTTTTTTTTTAAAAAAAAAAATAAAATAAATAAAAATTAATTAACAATAAAATATTATTTATTAACTATGGAGAAGATCGACTGCTGACATTAAGGGAGTAAGCGTTTACGCAGACAACT
Source organism: Dicyema japonicum (assembly GCA_011109175.1). Classification (NCBI taxonomy): domain Eukaryota; kingdom Metazoa; phylum Dicyemida; class Rhombozoa; family Dicyemidae; genus Dicyema; species Dicyema japonicum. The sequence continues at coordinate 272,206 of RDEW01000036.1, forward strand.
GCGATCCAATTAGTTGCCTCAGCCAGACCGCTTCCCGCACGTCTTTCTGGCGGTGGGCCAATTTCCCCCCGAATTCCTTCAGGAAAGAGGCTGTAATACTTCCGGCCCACCAGACGTCTCGATTGCACCGGTACAAAACGGTAACGGTCCCAATTTCGCCATATTTTTTAATCTTGATTTTCTCGGCCAGATCAACTGCCGATCCAGCAGACTGCGCCGAGCTGAGTATCGTCGAGTTCGAGAAAGAATCCACAACAGTGCAGTCCCATACGAGCTATTTTCCCTCAGTGAACGGAAAGATAACCCATCCGGTCTTTTCCCATCTCCGCGGTCCAATCCCACAGGCTCCAGTACTGCCGGGAAGCCTGCCGCTTCAAGAGCATACATGACAATGTTGTTCATAGCAGCATGGCGGGGTGCTGTGCCCGCACTCCTTTTGCACGAGAGGGATGCAGCCCTTTGGCATCGACGATCCCTCCACAACGACATTGGTGTTCGACGTAAACATCAACTCCTAGGCTTTGTGCGATCCCAATCCGAATACAGTCATCGTTCAAAAGGGTCCCCAGGGAGGAACACGGGAGTGCATCCAGCCACGCTCCGCTCCCATGGTTAGCGGCGGACACGAGGAATACAAGACGATGCTGGTTGGCGTCAATGATATTCTTGGAGTAGATCTCATCCCAGTCACGTTGTCTCGAAGGATCGTTCGGCATATCCAAACCAGATTCACACCGTTCGCTGACGAGCTTCGTCGAAGACTTTTCCCAAGAAAGTCCGGTTGGAAAACATAGGATATCTTGGACCAAAAGGCTTCCACTTGAGAGCGATGACACATTTGTTGGAAAGGAGATCTCCAGCGCCGATCTGAACCCGTACCTCGATGCGTATAGGAAGCTTGCATTGATTCAACTCGGCACGTCAAAATGGATGTTTAGAAGCAATTCAGCTGATTTTCTCAATGTCCTATCCAGTGACAGGAGAATGTCACGATGTTTGAAGCAGGGAGAACATCGGAGAGCATATAGGAGTTTGGGCAAGCCGATGCTATTCTTCAAAAAGAGAATTTCGCTGTATGAGCATCGAGTAAAGATTTCTCCTTAACTCTAGAGAGTTCATTCTCTTTTGTTAGTAGATGGCTCCGCAGTTCCTTTTCGTAAAGTGGGCTCCCAAGAAAGTATGTCCGCTCCTGGGTACGACGGTAATTCCAGGTAGTACCGAGTTGAAAGACTCGACCATGTTGATAAAATCACTCTCTCGAGTATGTGATTATTAGCTCCGATTTCTTTAATTTATCTCAAGTCCGAGGTTTCGTAGTGCCAGCATGGTATGTGACAGAACGTCATGAACTTTTCTCTACGGCCCTACAATCGTGGCGTCATCAAGATACCAGAGGTTTAGTTGTGTGTTGATAGAGCGGACAAATTTATCGATGGCCAGAGCGAAAAGAAATGGACCAAGTGGGTCCTCTTCCTGGACTCCAGTCTCCGAAAACCAGTGAAGAATTGTTCTGTAAGCGAGGTAGACAAGTGGAATAAGACCCGGGGCTGTTTGCTTGTAGTTTCGAAAATTTGATTCCTCCTCAGTGAATTGAAGGCATTGCAGATGTCCAGCTTGAACCCCATGTGTGGGTTTTGTTCGTCTTTCTGTCCAAAAAACACCTTGCAGCATGCACTGCCGCCTCGTATCCGTTCCTTACACCAACCCCCAGTTGGAGGGGGGATAATTCTTCAGATATTTTCGGACAGACAATACTGCATGCGATTTTCGCTGTCAGTCTTCTGAAATAGTTGCCGACAGCGATGGGGCGGCTGTCGGAGAACATGGATGTTTTCGTCTGAGTAGTTCAAGCACCTCAGGTGTCGCAGCCATGACAGCATCGTCGCTGGTAACGACGCGCAACGCCGCTCGGACGTCGCCTTCAAATAATTTACGATTTACTCTCTCTCCAAGTTTTTCCGGGCCATTCAAAGAAAAGCTGTGCTGGGAAGTCTGTAGCCTTCAGAGCTCTGACGATCACATCGTTCAGAGCAGCATGACGTGGTCCCCTTCCGGCGCTTCTTCTGCAGGACAGCGGGTGCAATCCTTTCGCATCGACTGTTTTCCCGCATCGGCATCGGTGCTCCTGGCAAACGTCTAGTCCCAGCCTTTGTCCGATTCCAATCTCAAATAATCGTCGTCCAATAGAGTCCCTAAGTTTGGGCAAGGTATTGCAACAAGCCATGCTCCACTCCTCCATTTGAAGCTGACACCAAACAAACCAGACGATGTTTATTTGCTTTTTTTAAGGTCTTCCAAAATTTTGGAGCACCCAATGTTATCCAAATTACGTTGCTTCGTTGTATCTTTGGAGATTTTAAGTCCGGACCCGTTCCATTTCCGACAAGCTTCGTCAAATTACTCATTCCAGCAAAGCCCAATAGTGTGATCAAGAACTTACAGTGTCAAATGTCTGCAGCTTGAGAGAGACGATATATGCCGGGTACGCAACCTCCAGCGCCGATCTTAGACCGACACCCCCAAATCCAGAGGGAAGCTTACATTGTTTCCAACCAAGTTCGTCGAAGCGGACGTTAATTAGTGACTCAACAGTTTGCTTGAGAGATTTGTCTATTGAAAGTAGAATGTCATATTGTTCGTAGCAGGGTGAACATCGGAGTAGATATAAAAGCTTGGGTAGTCCGATGTTGTTTCTCATCAGGAAGAAAGATGTGTGAGAGTCGAGACATGACAATCTTTTCGCAAGGCGTGTTAATTCTTCATTTTTAGAAAGTAGATGGTTCTTGAGTTCTTCTTTGCTGAGTGGGCATCCGAGGAAATATAATTTATCAACTGGCACAGTCGGGATCCCAGGAAGCAGTTCGTTAAAAGACTCCTTGATAGAGAGGAAGTCGGTGTATGGATATGAGACATTTATTAGCTCTGATTTGTTAACATTGATGTCCAAGCCCAAATGTTTTAAAGCGGGTAACGCTTTACGTAATGAATTGTATGTTTCCTTGAACGATCCTCCAATTGTGGCATCATCGAGGTACCATAGATTTAGCTGAGCATCAATTGATCTCACAACCCCATCAATAGTCAGGGCAAATAAGAGGTCCGAGCGGATCTCCTTATTGACACCCGTTTTTGATTAAATAATTTTATTTTCAAAAACCAAAGACGTATCTTCCCCATAGGATATTGACAAGAGGAAAAAGCTTTGGAGCCCTCTTCCAACACGTTTTCATAATTTCATTCTCTTCCAATGCATTCATTTGAAATATTTTTCTGTGTGAAAAAGCGCCTTGCTGCATGAACCGCAGTCTCACATTCGTTCTGGATACTAACACACATTTGTTTAGGAAAGAACTCCTCTCCGAGTTGTCGGCTCACCAGAGTCGATGCTACTTTTGCTGCAAATCTTCTAAAATAGTTCCCGACCGCAATGGGGCGGATTCCTCCGTTGGGTTTTTTGAAAGCAAGTAGCCTTGCAGAGAAGAGCAATTCTCTGGCATAGGATGCCGCCGTTAACCATTTTTCTGATTATGTCCGTAATTGATTTGACAATACAGCGTCCAGCTTCCGAGGTGTAAGTGGACGTAAGGTCCTTAATATGGCCAGGACGTAACCCTTCCAAGCCTCCACCGCTGCTAGCGGCGAAGGAAGTTATTCCGTGGCGCACTTCGGATTCGGTAATGATGATCTCCTGGGTTCCTTCAGGATTCAAAAACTTTTTATAGTCAGTCGGTGCATCTGGATGCTTTAGTATTAAGGTATTTAGGACCTCGGGGTACAAGACAATACTGTGTCATCGGATGTGATAACCGTAAGGCTGCCCGCACGTCGCCTTCAAGAAGTTTCCGGTTTACTATCTCCTTTAGTTTGTTGGGGGCATTTTGATGAATACTCCTCTGGTTTCGACCTCATTGACAGTATGTGCATGTTCAAGTATTTCGTGTATGTTATGACAGCTAAAATTCATTATGTTTCGTTTCAGTTTCCCGGATAAGTTGAGTCGGGAGTTTGTTTCTTTATTATTGTCCTCAGATTCCTTTGTAGGTATTCCGAGTGCGACAGGTGCAAATCATATAAGTTTTAGCCAGGATTCCCAACTGTCAGAGGATAGTGCGTGATCAATGGCATCTGAAAGACACGTTGCTGCGGCAATTCGTACTCCTTTAGGGATTTTTACTAGGATCTTCATGGCTTTCCTGAGTTTCGAGATCTTCGTACTCCTTTAGGGATTTTTACTAAGATCTTCATGGCTTTCCTGAGGTTCGAGATCTTCGTACTCCTTTAGGGATTTTTACTAGATCTTCATGGCTTTCCTGAGGTTCGAGATCTTCGTACTCCTTTAGGGATTTTACTAGGATCTTCATGGCTTTCCTGAGGTTCGAGATCTTCGTACTCCTTTAGGGATTTTTACTAGGATCTTCATGGCTTTCCTGAGTTCGAGATCTTCGTACTCCTTTAGGGATTTTTACTAGGATCTTCATGGCTTTCCTGAGTTCGAGATCTTCGTACTCCTTTAGGGATTTTTACTAGGATCTTCATGGCTTTCCTGAGTTTCGAGATCTTCGTACTCCTTTAGGGATTTTTACTAAGATCTTCATGGCTTTCCTGAGGTTCGAGATCTTCGTACTCCTTTAGGGATTTTTACTAAGATCTTCATGGCTTTCCTGAGGTTCGAGATCTTCGTACTCCTTTAGGGATTTTTACTAGGATCTTCATGGCTTTCCTGATTTCGAGATCTTCGTACTCTTTAGGGATTTTTACTAGATCTTCATGGCTTTCCTGAGGTTCGAGATCTTCGTACTCCTTTAGGGATTTTTACTAAGATCTTCATGGCTTTCCTGAGTTCGAGATCTTCGTACTCCTTTAGGGATTTTTACTAAGATCTTCATGGCTTTCCTGAGTTTCGAGATCTTCGTACTCCTTTAGGGATTTTTACTAAGATCTTCATGGCTTTCCTGAGTTCGAGATCTTCGTACTCCTTTAGGGATTTTTACTAAGATCTTCATGGCTTTCCTGAGTTCGAGATCTTCGTACTCCTTTAGGGATTTTTACTAAGATCTTCATGGCTTTCCTGAGTTCGAGATCTTCGTACTCCTTTAGGGATTTTTACTAAGATCTTCATGGCTTTCCTGAGGTTTCGAGATCTTCGTACTCCTTTAGGGATTTTTACTAAGATCTTTCATGGCTTTCCTGAGTTCGAGATCTTCGTACTCCTTTAGGGATTTTTACTAGATCTTCATGGCTTTCCTGAGGTTGAGATCTTCGTACTCCTTTAGGATTTTTACTAATCTTCATGGCTTTCCTGAGTTCGAGATCTTCGTACTCCTTTAGGGATTTTTTACTAGGATCTTCATGGCTTTCCTGAGGTTCGAGATCTTCGTACTCCTTTAGGGATTTTTACTAGGATCTTCATGGCTTTCCTGAGTTCGAGATCTTCGTACTCCTTTAGGGATTTTTACTAAGATCTTCATGGCTTTCCTGAGGTTCGAGATCTTCGTACTCCTTTAGGGATTTTTACTAGGATCTTCATGGCTTTCCTGAGGTTCGAGATCTTCGTACTCCTTTAGGGATTTTTACTAGGATCTTCATGGCTTTCCTGAGGTTCGAGATCTTCGTACTCCTTTAGGGATTTTTACTAGGATCTTCATGGCTTTCCTGAGTTTCGAGATCTTCGTACTCCTTTAGGGATTTTTACTAAGATCTTCATGGCTTTCCTGAGGTTCGAGATCTTCGTACTCCTTTAGGGATTTTTACTAAGATCTTCATGGCTTTCCTGAGGTTCGAGATCTTCGTACTCCTTTAGGGATTTTTACTAGATCTTCATGGCTTTCCTGAGGTTTCGAGATCTTCGTACTTCCTTTAGGGATTTTTACTAGATCTTCATGGCTTTCCTGAGGTTTCGAGATCTTCGTACTCCTTTAGGGATTTTTACTAAGATCTTCATGGCTTTCCTGAGTTCGAGATCTTCGTACTCCTTTAGGGATTTTTACTAAGGATCTTCATGGCTTTCCCTGAGTTTCGAGATCTTCGTACTCCTTTAGGGATTTTTACTAATCTTCATGGCTTTCCTGAGTTTCGAGATCTTCGTACTCCTTTAGGGATTTTTACTAAGATCTTCATGGCTTTCCTGAGGTTCGAGATCTTCGTACTCCTTTAGGTTTTTACTAAGATCTTCATGGCTTTCCTGAGTTCGAGATCTTCGTACTCCTTTAGGGATTTTATACTAAGATCTTCATGGCTTTCCTGAGGTTTCGAGATCTTCGTACTCCTTTAGGGATTTTTACTAGGATCTTCATGGCTTTCCTGAGTTTCGAGATCTTCGTACTCCTTTAGGGATTTTTACTAAGGATCTTCATGGCTTTCCTGAGTTCGAGATCTTCGTACTCCTTTAGGGATTTTTACTAGGATCTTCATGGCTTTCCTGAGGTTCGAGATCTTCGTACTCCTTTAGGGATTTTTACTAGATCTTCATGGCTTTCCTGAGGTTCGAGATCTTCGTACTCCTTTAGGGATTTTTACTAATCTTCATGGCTTTCCTGAGGTTCGAGATCTTCGTACTCCTTTAGGGATTTTTACTAGGATCTTCATGGCTTTCCTGAGTTTCGAGATCTTCGTACTCCTTTAGGGATTTTTACTAAGATCTTCATGGCTTTCCTGAGGTTCGAGATCTTCGTACTCCTTTAGGGATTTTTACTAAGATCTTCATGGCTTTCCTGAGGTTCGAGATCTTCGTACTCCTTTAGGGATTTTTACTAGGATCTTCATGGCTTTCCTGAGTTCGAGATCTTCGTACTCCTTTAGGGATTTTTACTAGATCTTCATGGCTTTCCTGAGGTTCGAGATCTTCGTACTCCTTTAGGGATTTTTACTAAGATCTTCATGGCTTTCCTGAGGTTCGAGATCTTCGTACTCCTTTAGGGATTTTTACTAGGATCTTCATGGCTTTCCTGAGTTTCGAGATCTTCGTACTCCTTTAGGGATTTTTACTAAGATCTTCATGGCTTTCCTGAGTTCGAGATCTTCGTACTCCTTTAGGGATTTTTACTAGATCTTCATGGCTTTCCTGAGGTTCGAGATCTTCGTACTCCTTTAGGGATTTTTACTAGGATCTTCATGGCTTTCCTGAGGTTTCGAGATCTTCGTACTCCTTTAGGGATTTTTACTAGGATCTTCATGGCTTTCCTGAGTTCGAGATCTTCGTACTCCTTTAGGGATTTTTACTAGGATCTTCATGGCTTTCCTGAGTTTCGAGATCTTCGTACTCCTTTAGGGATTTTTACTAAGATCTTCATGGCTTTCCTGAGGTTCGAGATCTTCGTACTCCTTTAGGGATTTTTACTAGGATCTTCATGGCTTTCCTGAGGTTCGAGCTCTTCGTACTCCTTTAGGGATTTTTACTAGGATCTTCATGGCTTTCCTGAGGTTCGAGATCTTCGTACTCCTTTAGGGATTTTTACTAGGATCTTCATGGCTTTCCTGAGGTTCGACATCTTCAAGAGAGTATGGTCTGTATGTGACAGTGTAAAGTTTGGGTGAGTTATTTTTTCCCGCCTGGGGGCCTCCATTCCAATACAAGAGGGGCACATCCAACTCGACAGCGTCTCGGCGCAAGCTTTACTCACTTTTATGCAGCCCAGATGGACGAATGATTCACATTGTGTGCAGTTAATCCCATATTTCCTGATATTCGATTGTCCACATAAAAAACATACCTGATTTGTCCGTACTGGATTTGTTCCTCGTACATTGTCTTCTTTTTCGTTCTTTATTTTCCATCTGAGATTTTTGTTAATAATAATAATAAAGCATTTTCACGAGAGTCATAGTATTTTATAGCTCCCCATTGCAGGACACACTTTATTTAAGTAAAGAACAGTTAATTTTAACTAATCCAAGGAATGATCTTCACTTCTTTTTCTTTTTCTTGTGTGTGATTCCTTTCTAGACAATCCAGTTCCGCAGTGAGTATCCACTTATGACAGCGTCACTCGTCAAACCCTTTCTGCATCGTAGATGCGTGAACCTTCCACCAGGTGAACAGCAGCGAGATTCGAACCCGTAGCCTAAGCCACTTAAGACCGACACCTAACCACTAAGCCACCCGGCTGAGATTTTTGTTATTTAATTTTTTTTTTTTTTTTTTTTTTTTTTTGATTAACAAAATTTTTTTTAACAATTAAACAAATGTCAGTTGAGGAAGCCCTGCTGCGTGGATTGCGAACGAGTTCCCTCGGAGTATGGCTATTCCTATCTTTTGTCTTAGCCATAACCCTTCTCGTTGATCCCTTTTTCTTTCTGGCAAGCAATCCTCCGAGTTCTTGCAAGAATTCAGCCGTCATTGGACCAACGGCTCCCGATGATTCGGTCGCAACAGGAGTAAATCGGTAGCGATCCCCGAGGCAAGAATATTTCTTGATTTTTTAAATTTTCCGCGGTCGAAGCAGCTGCTCCAGGTGTCTGAACAGATTTAAAAATGTTCGTGCTTGAGAACGTGTCTATGCAAGTTGCGTCCCAGACCAAAGATCTTCAGACGTGAAGGGGAAAAGGGTCATCCCGTCAGGTCTCTTCCCATCTACTCGATCAAGACCCACTGGTTCAAGCTGTGCTGGAAAGCCTGAAGCCTTCAGAGCTCTGACGATCACATCATTCAGAGCGGCATGACGTGGTCCCCTTCCGGCGCTTCTTCTGCAGGACAGCGGGTGCAATCCTTTCGCATCGACTGTTTTCCCGCATCGGCATCGGTGTTATTTAATTAAATAAAAAATTATTATAAAATTATATAATTTTTGTTATATAAAACAAATAATTTTACTATAAACTAAATGGATCCTGGTGAGGTTAACAAAGAAAGAGAGACAGCAGAAGATGTATTTGTTTGTTAATAAATCTAGGAGCTATCAAAGCTCGTTATGAACATAAAAGTTTATTTTAATTTTATTAGAGGAACATACGGAGTCCTCTGCTTCTTCTAGTAATGAAATTGGGGATCAAATGGACATTTTATCCGACAATTCGGATATTTCTTATTCATCGACAGAGGCTATGGATAACAAACCATTCAAATCATCCTCTGAGAAGATGTGGGAATTTTTAAACGACGATTATTACTCAGAACTGTTCCAGAAATTTTTGAACAAAGATATTTTCACAAAAAGCAACATAAAAATGAATATCACTGAAGACTTTGTCGAGAACTACGCTCCCATGGACATCATTCTTACTGATGATGAGGACTCTTTGATAATGTCGGACATTGATGGTTTCTAGTTTGCTCACGTTTGGTTGTTCGTATATAAAACTATTTTTTCTTAGATGTAAGTGAATATCTTTTTATTCTGTAATTAAATCTGTTTTAAAGAATTTATGGCACCACGTAGGATTCGACGAGATTGCGCGCTTTAATTTTATTGTATTAAAAATTAATAATATTGATTATTTTATTTTTTTAATTAACAGTTATTTGTTGTGACTTACAACTATCATGTTGCATAATTAATTACATAATTGTCTGCAATCCAGGATTCTTCCAAAAGAGTCATTGACCGAAATTTGTCCGCCTCTCGACAACGGAAGTTGATGAGGGCAACTACTGCACCCAAAATCCCCCCTCTACGAAGCCATTACCAAATACCTCAGAAACCACTCGAAATATGAGATAACTGCATTTTTCCTTTCTAAAGAACCATCCAGGATTCTCTTCCACGTAGGATAGAACCTCCTCCATGTCGTTCTGGGGTCGCTTAAGTACTTTCCTTCTTTAGCCCTGTGATTTTAGGGTAATAATAATTATAACAGTTAATATTTGCCTTGAGATCCTATCCTCTTTGTTCCAATTGCCTCTGAAACCTATGGAGCAGTTGAAAGAATGTGGAAAGGATTCGTGATTAGGGTGCGATTCAGGAATGCTTGCGAGAGAGATGGTTTTCACAGCTCTCTGTAATTTTTTATTTATTTAACCCCAAGCCCACCAGGAAAGATAGGTCAAATCTAACTAATTAAGTGATCCCAGCTTCCAGCAACATCCGGACTCTCTTCAATTGGTCTTCTGATGATCCAACCGCACTCCGGAAGCGTCTTCTCTTGCTTCTGCAAAGGAATTCGATCGGCGTGCATTTTTTTTGCCGACCGAAATTCCTCTGCATGGGCCACCTTTTCCTTGAATGGGTTTCCCAGTTCCTTGCAGAAACGTAGGAAACCCTGGCCATTTTTCAACGTTGCCTCATCAGAAACGAGGTCGCCAATGGTGATGTCCGTGCGGTGCATAATTCTCCGCCTGAGGGAGTTCAAACGGTCCACTCTCGAAAGGGGAATCGCAAACCTCCAGGCGGAGCAGGCATATTCAATGGTCGGTATGATTACTTGTTGATAGACTTTGCTGATGCAGTCGGCCGGGGGGAAAGGGCTCTTCTTTATCATCGCATTCAGAATGTTCCATTTCCGAAGACCCTTGGCGAGCACCTCCTCCACGTGACTCGAGAACGTCAACAGAGAGTCAAAAACTACACCAAGGATCTTCTGGGTCCGCGTAGAAGGGATGGGAGTGTTTCCGATGGATATTTCAAGCCCACCTTTAAACCTTCTGTCCGTAGTGAATAATGTGAACTGAGACTTGGATGCTGATACGCATAACGTATTTGCATATAGCAAGTCACAAATTCGGTTTAGGTGTGTCTGAACAGTTGCTACAGCCATGGAAAGAGATTTATTTCTTGAAGAGATAATTAGGTCGTCCGCATAGGACAAAAACATAGTGTCCTGGTCATTGGTAGTAGGTAGATCATGTAGAAATAGGTTGAAAAGGAGATAAAGGAAAACCTTGCGGAACTCCATTGGGGAGTAGTCTTGATTTTGAAGTGGTTTTGTCAATACGGACCCTTCCGCGTCGTCCAGTTAAGAAGTTTTCCAGCCATAGCTTGATGTTTGAGTGCAAGTTCGTGTTAAAAATCTTTTGCGTTATGAGTTTCCTCGGAACAGAGTCAAAGGCCTTCTGTATGTCGATATATACTAAGGTCGTCCGTAAGTGTGTTTTCATGTTGAAGCCATCAGTAATAAACTGGGAGATAAAAACCCAAATGAGTCGTTGTAGAACGGTCTGCCCTGAAATCATGTTGAAACTCTGGTAGATGTAGAACAGGAGAGATGCGCTTTTCCAGTACTTTTGATAAAACACAAGTTATTGGGATGGGGGTAAGAAGAGGGAACGTTTTTTGGTTTTTCTGGGCTTTAGGATTGGCGTAATCAGAAAGTTTTTCCATATATTAGGTAGCGTATGGTAGTTGATAGAGTCGTTGTACAGTCTTGATAGTATGGCCCGTGCCTGAGGTCCAAGATGTTTGAGGTAAATAGTGCAAATACCGTCGGGACCACAAACACGAGTGGGACGTAGCAATTTAATAGCCTTTTCGACATCATCGGGGGTGAAGAAGGTGGAATATGGTTCTTGTTGTGCCGGCGCCGTTCAACAAGTGTAAACGAGAAAAAATTTATGGCTGATCGATACGTAGTACTTCATAATCTTGGTTGCGAGTTTGCGTGCAGGTTCCTAAGCGTTGCGGGTAAAGGCCTCAGCTCCGCGGTCCTCTTCATTGATAAGGGTATTGATCCTTCTTAGTGTTTTCCAAAATGTGGCACAAGAGTTTTTGTGACATAGTCGTCCAACTAGGCGGCTCCATTTGAGTCTGTTGTTAGTTCGGATTAGCTCAGATAATTTGGTATTCAGTGAACATATGAAGTAGAAGGAGATATTAGTTCTATTCCTCTTCAGCGCATCTCGTTTCTTGATGAGTGACACAATTTGTGATTATAATCTTGGATTGAACTTCTTGTAAGAGACGACAGGTATAAATAGTTTATCAGCTTTCAGAATGATAGCGGACATAATCTTGGCCGTCTCCTCTACTGTGCAATTAATCATAGTAAGGTTAAGGAGACTATTGTCCACATACGTCCTGAAACCTTGCCAGTCGGCTTTCAAGTAATTTTTGAACTTTGTAGAACAACACGGTGAACAAATAGGCCTTCTAAGTCTCAACACAATGAGGTTATGGTCGCTTGAGAAACCATAACGAACATTCCATGAAATTCATCCAGCCACAAAGGGAGAGCAGAGGGACAGGTCCGGGGATGTTGGACTGTCCCTTCTGCGGGACGGGGTCCTTGTGTGTGGGTGTCCGGATAATTAAGGATAGTAGATCATTGAGCAGGGAAAGGATGTATTCGCCGCGACTGTCGGCTGATTGAGGAGCCAGAGTTGATGTTTCGCGTTTAGGTCTCCGCATAGTAGCAGATCCTTTAGTCCACCCAGGCTAAATAGCTTGGGAATGTAGGAAGTAGTACATGACTCCTGAGGCGGGATATAGACATTACATAGTGTAAAACATCTCGTCGAAGAAAAAAGAACTTCAATATAAATCTGTTCCAGAATAAAATCCTCTTCGCAGAGAGAAGATACAGAAAGGGTGACATCCGTGAATTTAAGTCCATCCTTAACGATAGTCAATAATCTCCTCCGAGACTTCTTGTTCGGTCCCTGCGAAGTACACAATATTCAGGAAAACAAGGTGTTGGGGACTTTATAGAGAGCTTCGATTCTTGGAAGAGGGCAATGTCCACTCTCAAATGGGATAAGAGAGATCGTAATTCTATTACTTTATTGCGGATTCCATTTACATTTAGTTGTAGAATACTCAACGTGCAGTTGGGTCCCGGATTAGGTTCTACATCACCAGACAGAAGTAGTAGAGAGAAAACGGGGGAGTTGGTAAGCTACCCTTCTGAAGATCGCAGAAAGGTAGGGAAAGTCAAACGGTTCTCTTCCATAAAGAACTTGCACTGAGCGCCACCACAACACCAGGTGAACCGCATGACGTCACGCTAAAATAAATTTCTACGCTAATATAAAGCTTTCTGTAATGGCAATGATCAATCTTTTGTCAATGAAGCTTGTTACTGATGTCTTTGTTTCTGTTGCCGAAAAAATAAATTTTATATAATTGCTACAATTTTATTTCCTTAAACCTAATTGAACTGTACATTTGCATAAGGGACAAACAAGCACGTAAAATTACTACATTAATTAGGTTAATAGGATTTTTCAATGCAAAAGTGGAATAGTATGGAATTCCATATGCGTCCATACATACTACTAACATCATTAGGAACGCGATAAAGACACTATTCGAAGCAGAAAAGGTCGAGAAGGTTAAAGGGAAAGAATATCAAGGAATTTCATTACAGTAATGATCCGTGCGATTGGGAAAATGAGTAGAAGTCTGTGTCAAGAACCTTGGACGTTTGGTCACAGGTTGGTCACCTTTGAATGCGAAAAGGTTTAATTTTGATGTGAGATGAGTAGGCGCAACTCCATCAAAAGATTAAGTTACTAAAGTAATGATAGATTCTACATAAAATAAAACTCCTAGTAAAGTGCAAGAATAAACTTACTCGATTTCTTATAATCCACTCAATTAATGGCTTATGTTTGTCACCTTGACTCCTAGGGATTTCATTGTAGAGTTAATCATATATAAATCATTTTCAGGGGCAATTAAACAGAGGAAGTTCATTATTCAACATCTGGAAAATGATTCCTCTAATCCTTTTTCATGACTCTAACTAAAAGTCCAATCCCCTGAAAGAACTCACAATTGTTTATTATTTCGTTTGAGTAAATTCAACCTCCTTTAATGATCCCTTTGGGGATACGAACTAAGAAAAGTGACGTTTGACGATGATTTATTCAAATACACGTCTAAACTCGTTCGTTGCTTGTTTACAAAACCTTTCAAAATGGATCACTTCAGAGAGAATATTTTCGAGAACAACCACCATTAAAATAGAGAAAATTGGTCATTTTCAAAGACTAAGTTAAGACACATAAAATTCCAAAATAACTTGATAATCAATTAAATGAAAAACCACAAATTGGTTTGCGACTTTTCAGTCCGATTAATTCCACCCCACAAAATATCAAAGTAACTCTCAAAGGAACATTAAAATCAATTATTGTCAAATATTTGAAACATTTAAAGCTCGCATGTCAATTAATAATTGCATCAATATTGAAGGCCAGATGACTCATTCCATCATATTATCATCATAACTTGTAATTGGGCCTATGTTGTCATGCATACTAAACCGTAAAGCAATAATTCAGTTATCTTAACACGTCAGGCTAATTAAACCATTATCGGGTATGTGATTTATAGGTTTATACTGAAATGATCAATCACAAACGCTTCGCATCCCTTCAAACTGCACCTTAAGGAATGATGACGAAATCAGAAATGCAAATGATTAAAAGAAAATTCCACAATTTTGATATAACAACTTTTGTAACACATGTAAACATCAATTAACGAATGCACCCCCTGCAGAGACGTATCGATCCCCCAAGTATTGACCAACTCCGCATTGTGGACTAATTGACAGCATTATCACCACAATGAAGCTAAACTTACAAAGATAATTTATTATTAAAAGTAAAGTTAAAACGAGCAAGCACAGGCAAATATATTTAAGATAATTTCATCTAGTTTACAGCACAACATGATTTAATCACCCTCTTCTTCCTCTTAGGTTTCACTACTTCTTCCCCCTTTTCCAAAGAGCCATCAACCTGAGTGTCGTTGGCGCAGACCTCGCCCTCCACATTCTCCACCACTTCCACAGTGAAATCTTCCGTCAGTTGACCATTTTCCAGTGGCAGTTCGGACTCAGTGACGGCCTCTTCTACTAATAGCATCGATTCTTGTGTGTTTTCATTGTTATTCTCGTCCAAATGGTTAAGTGCTTGATCTGCTTCTACAAACTGTCCCTCTTCAAAGAGAAAGGTCTTAACTACGATACCGGATTCCTTGTTTAGGTCAGTTCCTGGCTTGAAAGGGTTGACGACAGATTCCATAAGAAAAAAGCACCACCTAAACGTCAAATGATTTTAGGTGCCAGCTGCGATATTGAATTATTAATAGGTTAGCCAATTAAAATTAAAAATAAATTAAATCACGTCAAATAAATAAATAAAATAATTAAAAAAAATGATAAAAACATGTCCAATCTTAAAAACCTTAATTATAATATTGTTAACTTTAATGGAAATATAACAACTTTTAATTAAAAAATAAAATAAAATTGTCTTTAAATTAAAAATAACAAAAAAAATTAAGTCACATTTAATGGTTGGTTTCTTATCTGTTATTTCCTCTTTAGTTATCTCGTTTGACTAATCTTCCATCGAGTTGTCGTCGTTTCTGTACCTCTATCCGCGACATTGTAACTAAATTCGATCGGGAACATCACGACAGTGATCCCATTACTGTCACAGTTTACATTAATAAGAATTCCCAAGGGCTGGGTCAAATACTCACGTGAATTCAACAACCTTTTGTTCGTTCAACTTAATGATGGTCTGAGTCCTCACGTGCTCCAAGTGGTCGTTCAAAACTTTGAGATTCCCGAGTTTGTAGTCTTCTAATTTGTAGAGAAGGCTTATATGGTTCGGCTGTTAGGGTTACTGGCAGGCTCTGTATGTCTGTGGGCAGAAGGCAGGTTGTCGAACTACAGGCTGTCTCTTTTGAGTTTTGTGGGAGTAACGACGCATGTGTTAGTGGTGATGATTCATTTTTTGCAGAATTTTCCGCTTTATGCCAAGCAAATGCTTCCCTACGCTTATATTCGAAAGTTTCTTCACTTGAGAGCCAAGACGAACATATTCTCTTCAGTTCTTCGTTGTCGCAGCAAGTGCACGTGTCTCATTCATGAGTTTTTCCATGTACCTCACTTTTCGAGCATTGTGGTAGAATAACGACTTTCTGTTAATACATTCACCCATTTTGACAACTAACGACTGCGAAGGAGGGAGCAACACATTTCAAATTTACGGAGAGACGGTCCCTCAAGGGAATAAGTTGACGAATGCGAGCTTCTTCAACGCATCAGTCTTTTTGACCGTCTCCACTCAGTTTCACTTGGAGTCATTAATGACGTAATTTGGGGGAAATTCATGTTAGTGCTGTTTCTAAGGTGTATTGTATGGGACCAGCATTCAGGGCAGATTATTCAGACAACAGTCGACATCACTTGGCTGAGTTTTACATGCTGGAAGCCGAAATTGCCTTTGTGGACTCACTAGAGGACCTTTTGAAAGTTTTTGAGTCTTTAACCTTTAGATGGTCGAGAATATGCTTTCCTACGTCGCCAATGCAATAAAAACTCTCATCTCCGATGACTTAGAGATCATTGGTAGGCATCCAGAGAGTGTATAAATTTCTCTTACTTCCAGAAAGGATCTCAGATTGACTCCTTTGCTGAGATTCCCTATCCAAGGTTTTCTTATTCCTTACAATCAGAGTGGCATATTCTACAGCAATAGAAATTTTAAGATCCAGTAATAAGGAGTTCAAGAAAGAACCAAAGGTTTTAAATAAAAGGACCATAGAATGGGGGGGATCTGTCAAAGGAGCATGAGTTGTATCTATGTCAGCATTTTGGGGGAGTTCCCGTCTTTATCACTGATTTCCCAATGAACTTGAAGCCTTTTTATGTCAAAAAATCTGATGATGGAACTGTCAGTGCTGTTTTAATGCTAGGCGTTGGCTTTTGACTTGTTGGGACCGGAAGTAGGGGAGATAGTCGGGGGATCCCTAAGAGAGACTGATTTGGAAGAACTGGACGAGCGTTTGGCATCGTTTGATGAAAAGACAAGAAGGAAGTTGAGTTGGTACACAGGAATGAGACGGTTTGGTTGTCCTCCGCATGGTGGATTTGGATTGGGGTTCGAAAGGCTTTTGCAAGCTTTCCTCGGAGTCCCAAATATTAGAGACGTCATTCCATTTCCTCGTTATTCTAATTCATGTGAACTTTAAAAGTGTAATAAATTTAATTTGTGGTGCAAATTATTAGAATATAATTTAGTACAAACTTTTTTAATCCCAGGTCCTTCCAGGTTAAATCATCTCTGATTTCTTTGAGTGACAATGAGTCTCAAAAATATGGAATTGCTATTTAAGTGTTTCTCGACTGATTCGCGTTCCGTGAGATTGCTGTTGGGGACGACTGTAGCGATAAGTAAAAAATCTTTGTTCAATAACCTTAAATGTCTAACCACATTCAGAAACCATTATTTTTTGGAAACCTAGTTAGTTGTTGTGCAATTATTAATTTATTTAAGATTTCCATTATTTAAAATAGATTCTCTTCCTCTTTGGATCAAACAAGATCATCCTAAAGTCTCCATAGGAATGCCACCTTCTGTGTCCCTATCTACTTAGGATCTTAATTGAAATTCTAAAGTTGAGTGCGCACTTTTTTCGACAGTGTTTTTAGGTCGTTTAACATCAAATGTGAGTCATTTGTTGAGGAGAACATCCAGTATTTTATACGCATACTTTTCAAAGGTTTTTGGAATAATATATGCTCGTATAGAGACATCCACATTAAGCGATTATTCTTTACTACAAAAATAGTGAATATCCTCCATATTCGGATCTATATTATGACTCTTGTAAAAGTTATACAGTAAACTCTCCCAAATTTGCCATTTTTGGTTCCAGCATTTTTTGCGACAAATTTGGGAATTGGGAAATTTCAGAATTTAATCAATAATTTTATAATAGTTATTGGGGAACTTCTCAACGATGAAAATAACTAAATTTGATTTTATTACGAAAAAAATTATTTGTCAAAAAAGGCGAACAGTGTTTTGGCTATAAACAAGGAAAAGAAAGACTCACTGTTCTTCTATGCTGCAGTTTAATTGGAGAAAAACTTGACCCATTGATTATTGGAAAGTATAAACAACCTCGGTGCCTAAAAAATTTTGATGTCCAAGATTTTGGGTTATTGTATTCGTCTTCAAAAAATGCATGGATGACTGGAAAGACTTTTATGAGTTGGCTTACACTAATAAATGAATTGTTTCGCAAAAACAACAGAAAAATATTATTATTGCTTGACAATGCTGGATGCCATAAAACTTTTGAATGTTCAAATATCGAATTTTTTTACCGAAAAATACAACGCCATATTTACAACCATTGGATATGGGAATAATCAAAGCCTTTAAGAATTATTATTCAAGTTTCTTAATGGAATTTTTGTGTTTTCACGATGTCGAAAACGATTTTGCACATTCTATTGCAAAATTAAACTTGCGTCATGTCATGATGCTAATTTCGAAAGGTTGGGAGAAAATAGATGCGGCATGTATTGTTAATTGTTGGCCGTGATTCTTATGCGACAGACTGTCTAACAGATCAACTTCTAAATCATGATATAGACGAAACAATTGATGTAGAGTGCGAAGAGTCCTAAAGTAATATTTATAGTGGATATTCAGAAACGGAGAATATTGAAAATGTCGTAGAGGAAACAAAGGATCTGCTAAACAATTTGGAAGAACAAATTTCACATGTGGCACCAAAAATGCTGCGAGACTATGATTTCCGGCTAAAATTAACAAATAATATACGACAAAACTCTAAAATTAAAATAACTGATTATTTTGGCAAAAATATTATTTGATGTTAATTATTGATTCAATTTCAGAAATAATAATAAACCCCTGTTTTTGGGGCACTTGGTGCCCCATTTAGGGGTAGGACTGTATGTCCTGTTTTACTATTGTCAATGTATATATCCCACCTATTTACTTGTGTCTTCCTAAATATACGCCGACTTACACTTTTTCTATTGAAAATTTAATCCTATGTGGTTTAATGCTCATCATCCTGCATGGCTATTTTCTAACAAACCTGATAAACGTGAAGTGCAAATTCTGCGTGATTAGTTCTACATACTCGTACTCGCTGTACTCAAAGTTCAGATTATTCTAATAAATCCACGATATCTCCCTCTGTTCTCAAAGTATCGCTCTCGACGCTCAATGAGATGTATTTTATGATCTCTCAACTGATCACAACCCGATTTTAATTTCCTTCAACAATCAACCACGAAGACGTATATAAACTTAACCATGGAAAGTAGGATTCTCACAGAAACGAGACCGATCGCGTACTCAGACTTTTCTTTTGTTCTTTCCGCTCTTTTCGATGCTGCTGTCGAGAAACTGTCTTCACAAACTGTCTAATTGCTAAAAACAAAATTAATTCCCCGTGGTTTCATCGCTAATCATGGCCTCTACTACCTTTATGAGATTATTAATCTTCTCAAAGAACACAGAAGGGTCAAATCGATGACTGTGGTAATAGTAGAATCGAATATCTTTCTGAAATCAATAAACCTATTGACGACCTAATCTTAAATACAAGACCTATCAATGGAATGAATATTTATACTGTAAACTCTTATACTTGATCCCATATCTTTCGGAGAACCCTTAAGAAGATACATTCCAAACATCCGTCCCCTCAATCGCACTCAACTAGTCTTTCAAGAAAAATTGTGCTATCCTTCCTTGACCAAATCAACTTATTAATGATTATGCGAAAATAAGCCACATTCATACCCAAAAAGACTCCCTATAAGAGACTGAATACTCTAAAATCAAAATACCTTTTCATTATTCCACAATTTCTAATTATTATGGATTTATCCCTTTCAGTGGAGACAAATCTAAGCCTTTTTGTATAATCTGCAAAAATTCTTTGGCCAATAGTTCTATGAAATTGTCAAGATTAACACACCATTTAAGGACTAGACATCCAAAACTACCCTTCAAAAGTTAATCACTCATCATGCTCTTGCACGAAAAAGTATTCCTTTTAACCTATTTCATAGATGGGTTACTTGCATCCTACAAAATTGCCCATATCGTTGCTAAAAATAATGCTACCCATGTTTCGGGTGAATCGTTAATAATACCTTCTATCGCAGTTGTTTTACAAGATATGTTGGGACATAATCCATCTGAAATTTTACAAGTAGTGCGATCATTTTGATGTTCTTAGAATTTACCTTTGAGTAATGATACGATTCGTCGCCGAATTGACGAAATGGCTGAAAGTGTCGAAGATAACTTTAAAAATATACTTAGAAAAACAGTTTTTTCCTTGCAGATTGACGAATGTCTGGTATGTGTAATAAATCTATATTAATGGCCTATGTTAGGTAGGTATTTTAAATAATATTTGTTTAGATTTTTTGACGAACAAGAAGTTTTTTTTGTGAAGAGGTTTTGTTTATCAGACCTTTGATAACAGTTTCTACCGAAGAGTCAATTTTTATTGTATTGAAAACGTATTTTGAAGAAAAACAAATTCCATTTTAATCACATGTGCTACGGACGGTGCAATGGCCATGATTGGGAAGTACAAAGGATTTGCGTTTTTTTGAAACAAAAATGTCCGAATTTAATTCATATTCATTGCGTATCACACCTCCATTATCTGGTTTCAAAAAAAATCTCCGCTTTTTTAAATTAAGTGCTAAATCTCGTCATAAAAACGATCAATCGAATTAAAACAAGTCGAAAATCTGATAGGATTTTTAGGAAATTTTGTATAGATAGGAATGAAGATTATTTAAGACTCTTGTATCATTCTGAAGTTTATTTTTGTTTTTTATATTCTTTAGGTTCGCTGGTTGTCCAAAGACACTGCTTTACAAAGATTTGTAAACCTTTTACCAGCTACAGTCGAACCCCGGGGTGGGGCATCAAAGTGCCCCAAAAAGCGGGGGTGCCCTCCAAAACCGGGGTTTGGTTCAAACTATTGATTTATGGTTGATTTAAAACACTTTATGTCTTAAGGTTGAATCAAAGATGTTGTGTTTTTCTGAAGAAAAAACAATTTAACATTTGAGTATTCCAATAAATAATGGCATGTAGCATTATCCATTATTAAAAGTATTTTTCTATCGTTAATCTTTGAAAGCCACATTTTGAAAATTTCTCTATTCATCCAGGAATTTTTTGACTTTTTTTTCATATAAATACAGAATTTTTCACAATCAAAATCTATGTTAAAATATAATTAAGCAAACTTTTCATACAACTAAGTGATTTGTATTTTCCAATAACAAGGGGTCTTAATTTATTTCCTGCTGCATTACAGCAAAGGAGAACTGTTACTCTTTCTTTACTGAATTTTGTACCATGACATGTTTCTATATATTCGACATAAGATCTTGAAGAAAATTTTTTAACATACAAAGATGTTTCATCACAGTTAAAAATATTTTCATGACCATAAGTTTTCAACAAATTATCGAATTAAATTATCGAATTGAAAGAAAAATTTGAAGGCATTACACAAAGACAATTATCACGTGTTCAAAAATAATATTATTCAAAATAATATTATATAATAAAATATTAAAATAAATTAGTAAAGTGCCCCATACTGGGGTTTTGATAATTTCCAAATTTGGAAATTATTATTTTTTTAAATTTATTAACAATAAAATATTATTTATTAACTATGGGGGAGAGCGGCTACTGACATCACTGATGGAAAATGTGGAAATTATTGATGGAAAATGTACTAAAAAATAAAATCGCCCCAAAAAACGAGGGTGCCCCAAGACGGGGATTTATTGAAGCGTGGTTCGTCTGTATTTTGGACTTTCTTGAATCGGAAATTGAAGAGGAATAAGCAAGATCAATTTCAGAAAATGAGAAATATATCTATTATTTAAATTGGATTTTTGCTAAGTTGAATGAAATTTCCTTGAAATTGCAGAGAAATTTTGTAACTATGTTTGACGTCAGAGTTACAATAATTACATTTTGTGAAAAGTTAAAGAATTATAGAAATAACTTTGAACCAGGAAAATACAATTTCTATATCCAGAATGTGAAGCATTTAATTTGATATAAAAATTTTTGTTGACCATCTAATTAATTTGGAAAAGGAAATGACAATCAGATTTGAAGACGTGATTAATATGGAAATACCAAGATGGATGATAAATTTTTTTTGACTAGCACTGTAGAGGCGCAAATGGATTTGCAAGATGAATTTATTGGTATTTTTATCATTATTATTTTTATAGAAATTAAATATAATTATTCTTACAAGATTTTGTTTGAAAACCAGGATTTGTCTACCTTTTGGCGAAAAAAGGAATTTAAAGACAAATATCCAAAGATTTGGGAACAAATAATTAAAATTTTATTATGTTTTCCGACGACATATCTTGTGGAATCAGGATTCAGCGTAGTAAACAGGATATTGAGCGATGAACGTAACAAGCTTGATATCTGCTCGCGAGGAGATGTCAGATTATTTTTAACACGCTTGGACCCTGATATTCAGAAACTAATTAAAATGCATGAAAACCAAGGCTCTCATTACATAGTTAAAAAAAGATTTTAAGTCCATTAATTAAATTAAAAGAATTAAATAAGTCTTTGTTTCTTTGGTACACGAAATAACTTGGTTTGGTACACTGACTTTTTTTTGGTACACCAAAAAAAGGTTGAGAATTACTGCTATAAATCATCTATAAAATCTAGGACCGAATGGATTTTTTGCTTTAACTAATTTAATCAAACATTCAGTTAATCAGTACCTATGCTCTGGAAGAAATCCACAATAATTCCTATTTTGAAGCCTACTCGCGATCCTTCTCATCGTCCTATTTCGATTTGTTTGTTGTCTCAAAAACTGCAGAAAGAAAGTCGAATTCCAAAATGGGTTACGTGATTATCATTCGACTACAACCCATCAACTGACTCAATTTAGTTATGATGGATTTAATAATAAACCTCCCGAACTAACAATTGATATCAAAAATGCTTTTGACGGAATATCGAGACACGTTCTGAGCAGGAAAATCATGGCTACTTATACATGTTATGTTATGTTGTCCAATTAAATCGTGTCCGACCCTTGGAGATCTCATGAACGAGTTTCCTACACTCTCCCCGATCCGTCGCAATTTGGAGTAGCCTTGATATAGGCATTCCCGTGACGTCTTCCACCGTGGATAGCCACCGAGTCCTCGGTTGACCAGGTCTTCTCTTCCCAGTAATATTGCTCAGTATAATGGTTCTTTACAGTGAATCAGAGCGGACAACAAGCCCAAAGAACGCCAATCTGTGTTTTACGATTCTACCTTCTACCGAAATGTCCGTCTCTACCCGTTTGAGTACATCGATGTTTGTTATTTTGGAAGTCCTCCTCCAGCACCACAGCTCAAAAACATCAATTTCCGCCTTTTTCAGTATCCATGATTCTGCGCCGTATAGAAAAACCGGGAACACGATTGCATTAACCAGTTTGCATTTGGTCCTAAAGCAAATATCTTTGCTTTACCAAATTCTATTCATTCTCTGGAAGGTGTCTCGTCTCATGGTAATTCGCCTCTTGATTTCCAAGCCTCCGTCACCATTCCGATAAATTAGACATCCCAGAAAGACAACATTATTGCAACTCTATTTTCTCATTCCCAATTTTTAGTTCCATTATTCCATTATTAGCAGTCGTCATAATTTTGGTCTTCTTGATATTTAGAAATAAACCAAAGACGGCGCTCTCTTCTCTGAATCTTAGAATCAACTCCCTGAGGCCATCTTCTGTTTCAGCCAGTAAAGTTGTATCGTCAGCATAGCGCAAATTATTGATGTTCCTGCCTCCAATTTTAATCCCGTTATTTGATACAGTATCCAATTTAGTCATGATCATTTCGGAATAAATATTGAATAGGATGGGAGATAATAAGCATCCTTGTCTTACTCCTTTACAAATTTGGAACCAATCGGTATCTCCATAAACTGTTCTAACAATAGCTTCTTGATCCTTATAAAGAGATTTGATAAGCAATATCAGATGGGTATCGAATCCAAATTCTTTTAAAGCGGACCACAGCTTCGTCTTTTCCTGAATCTTGCTTGGACATCCGGTAGAATCATTTCGGCTTTTGCCATTAGACGATGTTGTATTATCTTTAGAAGTATTTTGCCGATGTGGGGAATTAAGGCTATTGTACTATAGTTTGAACAGTCCTTGCTATCCCCTTTTTTCGGTATTGAAATAAATATAGATCTTTCCGTTAATTGCCGTGTAGCCCACACGTATTCCTCCTCAAGGATTTTATGCCCCTCACCCAACGTTGCTTCATTACACAGTTTCTGAATATAGCCGTTACGTATATTCTCTCCAACGATTTCGGATGTTCTGTTGGCTTAGCAATTCTACACCATTATTGTCCTTGATTTTGCCAATCATTTTCGTAAAGGGGGTTCGTAATCTTTTAGTTGTAAATACGCTTTCTAGTGTGACCTCTCTTATAGTCGTCTTCCATTTTTTTGCAGCGTACCTCCAGTAGTCTTCTTTATCCTTCCTGGCTGTTTTTTTGAATTCAGACTTAAGTAACGTTGCTTCCAATTAGATCGTAGGAGAGTTTGCTCATAAGATTTTTGGCATTTAAATACAGGGTAGTTTGCCAGGTCTTTCCCCATGAAAAACTTTTATATTGGGATAAGTTTCAGAGAATGTATAAACACCACTTATGCATAAGATATCATAATTGCCTTTTACCATTTCGACCTAACTGTTGCTTCTATGGTCCAGCAAGATAATATTGACGAAATTTCATTTTGGATGGACCAAAATCTCCTCACCCATTCTAATGAAAAGTCATCAATGATGCTTTCACTACAGACTGTCGTAAATTCAACTTGGAACCAATGTTATTAATGAACAACGTTCTCTTCTGTGGTTAAAAACCCTAAAATACTTGATGTGATATTTAATACTTTCTTGTCATTTTCAAAACATGTCTCTTCTGTATGTGAAAAATCTCACAAGAAACTCAATGTAATCCGGGCCGTGGCGGGTACGTCATTTGGCCAGAGCAAAGATAGCTTGACCACTATCAGAACAACGATGAACTATGCTATTCCTGCCTGGGGTCTCTGTTTATCAGTAACAAACGTAGAAACAATACTAACGACTAAAAAACTCTGCTCCAGCTCAATGCATTTGGGTCTCCACAAAGTAAAGGAGAATTATTCCTACTTTTGGTGATCAAATTCGGATTCTAAAAACCATCCCAGAGACCGAGTCCTCTCAGTCACGAAAGCAAACAATCCATCCACGATTCTATCTATTGTTTAAGTAGCTTACACCATCTATTGTTTAGTGAGAGTATTCCATCTATTGTTTAGGGAGCAAAGCTTCCCTACCGTGGGAAGTTCGCATCTAATTGGCGCGCATTTGAATTTACACTCGTATCTGTACAGGATTATACAATGTCCTCTCCACTATGCCCATCATGCTTTCATTGGATCTACCTTGCTTAGGAGACGCCCAATGCCTGGCCGGCATCAAGAGGATCCACTATTTTTCCCCAGGGACAATCTCGTTACCTAGAGACAAGTTTGAAATGCTGGAACGAATCAGGATCAAGGACTTATTACTATTATTACCCCCAGGATCACTGGGTCAAAGAGAAAGAAATCAAAGTTCTCATCTAACTAAGTGATCCCAGAACGACAAGGGAGAGGACGAGTCCGGCGGGGTCGAGAATCCTGAACAGCTCGTCTCATTGGACTGTGTGATTGTGGATATTTCGATAGTGTATGGAATAGAGGGCAGCTCGGTAAACTAGCCTCCTTTAAGAGTTTCCGTTGTAATTCGATTAAGAAATTTTCAATGGGCTGGATTTTGTGTTCTGGTCCAATTATCCTTATTGCACTCTCCTCGATTGCGGAAAGTTTCAATGAGGAAGATCCTGAAATATGCATTGCCCATGAAGGACTTGCATACGTCATCGTTGGTCGGATAAATTGTTCATAAATCGTGGCAAGGCCACCAGGATGAAGGAGTTAGTTATTATTATTATTAGCACTTTCATCACTTTCACGAGAGCCATAATATTTATAGCCCCGCATGTGCAGCAAAAATATAAGAGAATTAGTTAGGTTGTTCCAAGCTCTTCTGTTCTTTGCTAGGTCCCTCAGTGAGTCCAGATCGTCACCATATGCCAATGTTTTCTTCACGGCTTTCAGATCGTTTTGTAGAACGACCGGGAGGGTAGTTTTCGGTTTTCCACGAAAGCATTTTACATTGGAGGAGTAGTAATCTTCCATTGCGATATTCGGAGGGGATATCGGGTCCAACCTCAGGACGTGTCCAAAAAGTCTCCAACGAGAGCTAATGATCTAGTGGCTTAATGGTATACAGTCACACTTATTGTACAGTCCATTCCGCGAGATCTTGGATGGCCAGGACATTCCAGTTATGTTTCTTAGATGATTCTTGTGAAATGAGTCTAGCCTCTCCAATTCCTCTTTAGAGGTGACCCAGGTTCCAGAGTTGTATAGTAGAATTGGTTCGATGAAAGTGTCGTATAACATAATCCTTTGTTTATGTTATATCCTTTCCGTTTTAGCCAAAAATTTTTCAGCCTTTGTAATGCCGCATTTGCCAATGTTTTTCTCCGTATGATGTCTTCGCTATCTCCTAGTAGAGAGCCAAGTTTCTTTATGTGTCTCCATTTTTCTTCGAGTGAGTTGTTCATTCGTCTTATCTCCCCGTTCTGTTTTTTCCTTGTTCACGGTGAGAAACCATTTCTCATGTATATATGGTGCTTTTTCTAGTACATGCTCCAGGAGTTCTTTGTCTTCAGAAATTATGTCGACATCATCAGCATAAATCACTTCTTCTATTTTTCCTTGGTATAATGGTCTCAGTTCCCTCATAGCGGCCTCCAAGTATATTGTGAATAGTAAGGGAAGTCTTCTTGAGGAGTGCCTGTGTTTGTTTCAAATTTTCTTGAGTAGGTTTTTCCAACTCTCACAAGGAGTTCTGTGTTAAATAGAAGGATTTGAATTCAATATCGGTCTGATGATAGAATTCTTCCAAATCTTGGGAATAATATTATAGTTAATGGACAGGTTTTATATATGCGTGAGGTAGCTAATTGCGTAGTGGCTTAAGTGTTTTATGTGAATCGAAGATACTTTGTCAGGCCCGCACGCCCGTGAGCTCTTTAATCTGGTGATCACATCCAAGACTTGGTCATCTGTGAATAGTTCGTGGTAAGGTTCCTTCTTCGGTTTATGGGCACGCACCTTAATGTCCAGGTGTTTCGAGAATGGTTTGAAGCTAATTCCAGCGTGATGTTTCATAAGGGTGTTAGGATGTAAGTGGCATAAGTGTTCAGGAGAAGACTTTCCGGTTCCGTCTGCATCCTCCAGCTCCGACTTGACTTGTTTAAGAGTTTTCCAGAAATGTCGGGATGTACTTTTCCTGTCGAAGTGGTTAACTAGATGCTGCCATCTCTTGTCCTTGTGTTCTTTTATGCTCTGACAGATCCTTTTATTCAGTTGTCTGAGGGCTGTCAAAGACTTCATGTCCAACAGATGGCATCTCTTCAGCCGGTCTCTTTGTTTTATAAGACTTATTGTATAAGAGCTGAGGGTAGGAATAAACTTCTTGTATGACGATATAGGAATAAAAATATGGTCAGCTATCTGAATGGCAGCGCTGATAATTTCTGCTGCGGCCTCATCAATAGAGCGTATTGGGAGGATATTCTCTGGGCCAAGAATTTATCCACAAGGTTACTGAAACCAGACCAGTCAACCTTCGTATAATCCTTGAATCTTTTTGATTCCGCCGGACGTCTCCTGTATCGTCGAAGACCTCTCAGTTTTAGAAGGATTGGATTATGGTCACTGGAGAAGCCGTAAAAGACGTTCCAGGAAATGAGTCCAGCCAGAGAAGGTGAGCATAGTGTTAAGTCGGGGGATGTGCAGCTATCAGTCATCCTTAATGGGGTCCTCGTATGTGAGTTATGGTTGTTCAGTATAATCAGGTCAGGGAGATAATTTGCAATGAGTTCTCCTCGGTTATCAGAAGATTGGGAAGTGAGCCAAACTGGATGTCGTGCATTAAGATCCCCACATAACAGTAAATTTTTCAATGTTGAAATGCGTGATAAATCGACGGACACGATCCTTGAGGAGGAATATATATATTAGCCAAATGGATCCAAAAGGACGGGAATAACTCGATTTTGACAGTAATCTGCTCCAAAGTCTTGTCGGAGCCAAGAAGCTCTGAGGTTCGTTGAGTTGTATCCATAAAAGGAATATCGTTCTTTAAAATAGTAAGTAGTCCTCCTCCGCGTCCTCCCTGACGATCTTTACGGATCACTGTGTATCCGGGAAAAGAGGGTGTTGGTATGGAGGGAGATAGCTTGGACTCCTGTATTAAAGCGAGGTCAGCCTCATTTTCGCGGAGGAGTGCCCGGAGTTTAAAGATTTTCTTCCTGATCCCATTCGTATTCAGTTGTATAATTGTAAAACCTCTTCATGGACCAGGATTGGTTTCGACGTCCCCACATAGAAGAATCAAAAGTCTGGATAAATGGGGACACCAGACAGGGTCGAAGACACAAAAGATGAGAGGACCACCGGACGGTGGGGAGAAGCTGTTGGCTCTTTTCGTTCCATTTTGGAATGGGTGACACCGTTTCTGGTGAGCCACATGACACCATTCAAATACCAGTTAGTTGGAATATTATTATTATTATTACAGCACTTATCGCCTTGCCATAATAGTTATAGCAAAGCATGTGCAATACAAGAAACAATGTTATTAGTTAGCCTCTTCCATCCTCCACGGTTACACGCAGTCGATCTCAGCATGTCCAGATCGTCTCCCGTCTTTAGGCATTTCTTCATCCTTTGGAGGTCTTTGTGCAGCATGATAGGTAGGGTCATCCTTGGTCTGCCACGGAAGCATTTGCCCTCGAACATGAAATGGTCCTCCATCGCCACATTAGCCGGGGCAGTAAGATCCAT
Organism: Dicyema japonicum; assembly: GCA_011109175.1. Lineage (NCBI taxonomy): Eukaryota > Metazoa > Dicyemida > Rhombozoa > Dicyemidae > Dicyema > Dicyema japonicum. The sequence continues at coordinate 300,914 of RDEW01000036.1, forward strand.
GCGTAGTACGTGACCAAACAGTCTCCACCGGGCGTCAGTGATTTCCAGGCTTAGAGGCCTACTCTTGCATTTTTTGTAAATACCGGTATTCGAGATTCTGGCTGGCCACTGCATGCCAAATAATACTCTAAGCTGTTTTCTGTGGAACCCATCGAGAGCCATTGATTCCGCAACTGTACAGGCCCAAGTACCAGCATTGTATGTCAGTATCGGTTTCACAAGTGCATTTTACATGCGTATCCGCAGATTGACATCTAGTCCTTTCAGCCATCCCTTTTTGAGTTTTCGCATTGCTACTCCTGCAAGTGTTTTCCTTTTGATGATGTCTTCTGTGTCCCCCAGTAGGGATCCAAGCTTATTAACATGTCGCCAACGTTCATTAAGGATGTTGTCCATTCTTTTGATTTCCGTGATTTCCGTTTTGGCCCGGTTAACGATGAGGAACCATTCCCCCAGTTTGTCCGGTGCATTTTCCAGCAGATGTGTGAGAGCTTCTGTATCCTCGGATATAAAATCCACATCATCCGCGTATACGACTTCGTTTATTTTTCCTTCATAGCAAGTTCTTAGATCCTTTAGTGCAGCTTCGAGATATATCACAAATAGTAAGGGGGAGAGGGAGTCTCCCTGAGGAGTGCCGATTGTAGTTTTGAATGGTCGGGATAGAGTTCTCCCAATTCGGACTGACAGTTCAGTACTTGAGAGAAGTACTCTGATTATCCGTAGCAATGATTGGTCCACAAATTGATGAAGGACAACCATTAGCTTGTGTCGGCTAATGGTGTCGAAAGCTCTTGACATATCGATCCCCAGGATGGTCGTGGCATTTTTGTATCTTTGAGCCGTTGCACACCGCCACCTGTGGCTCCACAGAATGTCCGCTGTCGACCTTCCTTCACGAAATCCACTATGGCATGCTGATAGGTAATTTCCTGCAGGATGTTTTAAGCGGTCCAAAGCAACAGATGCAAGAACTTTTCGTAATGTGTTTAACAATATGACTGGGCGTAGGCTTTCTAGTGGTCCCTTTGGTTTGTTAGGCTTTTGTATAGGTATCAATGTCCCTTTCCCCAGTGGTAGGACAGAGTTGGATGTAAACATTCCATTTAACAATGTCGCAATGGTTTCGAATAGACGCATAGGTCCATATTTCAGCAGTTCGGGAGGGATGTTGTCTGGTCCAGCGCTCCTGTGATTCTTTAGCTTACTGCACGCACTCTGAACTTCCTTAGATGTGATAATTGTTTCCAGCATCCGCGGTTCTCCGATGAAAGGGGCCAGTTCTTGGCCGTTCGCATTGAACAGTTTTTCAAAATGGGCAGCAATCAATTCGATCTGTTCGTCTGGTTTTAAGATAAGTTTCCCCTTCCCATCCATAACATGTACTGTCGCTTTTTTCTTTCCTCGCATTAGTCGGACTGCAGCGAACATTTGTGCATTGTCCTTTAGTTGCTCCAGCTCTCTAAGATGTGATAGGAAGACATCCTTCGAGTGTTCATTATTAAGCTTCATGATTCTTCTCTTGATAATATTTCGTTCAGTTCGTAGTTTGTTTTTGATATGTATATCCGTCGTGTTTAGACTCTGTATCCATATTTCTCGTTGTTGTTTTGCCAGTAATAAGGAGTCTGGATGGCCAAGTGACATATTTCCGGTTGTCTGCCGTCTCACTCCAAGGTGGGTGTTTGCGGCAAGGCAAATAATGCTTTAGTTGGAATAATTTTAATTAATTTAATTTAATTTAAATAATAAATAATTATATTTAAAAAATAATTGTCTTTTAATCCTTGTGGATGCCGGAGAACATTTTCCGATCAAATTCAGGTAACTTTTACACAGTTCCCACTCAACGTCCTGACGGAACATGGCGTAAATCAGTAAGAGTAAAGGAAGGATACGTTCCCTCGGATCAAGCTCCACGGTATTTTGGATGTTGACCCATAGATATGAGAGTAGGTATAAAAAACAGGAAAGACTAAAAGTTGAAAGGAACAAAGTACAACCTGGTTCAGAAGAGTACTGCAAGATGCTCAAGGACGAAGAGATCGAGGGACTGTCTGACGCAATGAGGGACATAAACATTTCACGTGAGGTGATAACACAAAGTACGTTAAATTACCTCGAAAAGCCATTGCAGAATCGTTTCAAAAATCTGTTACAAAAAATCTCTAATATTGAAAAACTCGAAAAGCTAGACAGGGATTCATTGCTTCCTTCTCAAATCGAGTCCATACACAGAAAGAAGGAGTTCATTAGGGAAACCCAGTCTATTAAGGCTCAGGCAATAATGAAAAGAAATGCTGATTTGTTGAATAAATCTTAAATTTTAATTTATTTTTTGTTAATATTTGAATGATATTTATTTGAAATTCTTGGTTATTTTTTTATAAATGTAATACTGATCGGATAATTATAACTCACGAATAGTGTGTCTATGACTAAACACTCGGTTGGAAACGGTATCTGTTCATTAACTCATGATATTTCTTCTTAATATCTCTGCAAATTCTATCCATCGAAATAGCCATTTGGAAATTTGTAAACAGATAAAAATTTTTACACTCATATTTTACAATAGCACGGAAAATTATTGAAAGAATTGTCGAAGAATGCCCAATTTTTAAGTTTTCTATTCCACTTAAAGTATAAAAATACTTATAGGTTTCCGATTCTATACCCTGTGATTGCCAAAATACCTAATGAACGATTCCAAGCAGACCGTATAGATGTTAAAAATAATTCCAACAATGGCTATAAATGGAGGGCCTGTCCTGAGCTTCGATTATTTAAAAAACGACGCTGAGTCTCTTCTGGGACCTCCAATACCAGACTTGATGGGCACGTGTTCTCAATTTGGTTAACCGATTGATCTGCAGTTCTGCTGATTCGTCAGCCTGCATTTATTTTGCAAGTGTCCTTAATTCGGTTAATCAACTAATATGGTGTTCTGCTGATTCTTCATCAAGCATGTGCTTGGGAGACTTGAAATAAGTATTTTATTATTGTATTTGTAAGAATAAAAATATGTTTTATTTTATAAAGTAAAAATTAATAATTAATTATTAACGCAGCCATCCATTCAAAGAGGTCCCCGCAGACATTATCGACGTTGTGTTGCCTCCACGATTGCAACAGAAATCAACTGGAAAAGCCACCTGGTCTGTAAGAAATGTGTTTAAATTAGCAGTTTAAAAAATCAAATTTTGATTTTTTACCCACGTGGGGTGTCTCCCATTGTCCTCCATCTCCGGGATCTTATATTACTGCCTAGAAATGATTAAAGTGGAAAGTTTCTGAAATTAGCATTTAATGTCACTCCACTTGACAGGATGATATTGATCGATATTTTCAGAAACTCAAATATTTTATTTCACTAACTTTTTCGTAGATAGATATTTTCTGCGTGAAGAGAGAAGCACTTCCGACTTCCTGTGTTCTTTGTACGATTTTTTTTGTGTAAATTTTATTAGATTGTTAACGTCTCGTTGAGTATAGTCATCCTCGGGGGAAGTTTCTTCGCCCTTTGCAACAATTCGGATGGCTTTCTACACTTCTCCGGTACTACGGTTGCGATTTACCTTTGTAAGAATTTGATTCCACTTCAATTTCTGGGCCTTGAACTCTCTGGCCTTTATTTCGTTGTTTAGAGTTCTGATCAGGAGTTTCGTTTCTAATGTGATCCAATTAGATTTTTTGAGGTGATTTCTTTCTTTTACCAATGCCGACTTCTCTCGACCATTAAAGGAATTTAGACGATGCTTGGGAATAGCCAGCCGATCTTTCTTCTAGGATTGTCCAGTAAAGTATTTGATCCCATTTTTTAGCGATTTGAAGCTGTCCAAGTAACAATTCTTCAGTCTATCATCCGAGATTGCCCGATACAATTCCCAATTAGCAACTTTGTAATTATAATTAGTAGGTGCTTTTCTCACTTTGACTTCGCTCTTGATCTTCATCACAATCGGGTTATGATCGCTTCTTGCTTCGTAGGAAGACAAACCAGGTAATTTTCGATGAAAGTGATGTGGAGCAGAGTGTTACGTCGGGAGAGGTAGGCTGATCCGTCTCTCTGAGTGGGGTCCTTGTATTTTTCGCTGGGTCATTCAGTATCGTTAGGGAGTCCCTTGTCCACAACAATAGCTTCCTTCTCGTGTTGGCCTGTTGGGTTGACAACCAGAAGAGGTGCTTTGCGTTTAAATCTCCACATATGATGATCTTTTCGTAGATAGCCAACCTTGATAGGTTTGGAATAACATTGTCCTTTGTGGAGAAGCCGGGAGGAGGCAAGTTGATATTCACGAAACACAGACTTCCTTTCGTTGTCCCAAACGAGATTCCAATTGCCTCAGTAACCTCGTCGTTTCCAAAAAGTTTCCTCATTTCCGAAGTAATGTCTCTGCATTTCAGGTTCTTTTTGAATAAAGTAAGTAGTCCGCCCCCTCTTCTCTTTTTACGGTCCATTTTGATAGCCTCGTATCCAAGGAATGAAGGAGTGGAATCATTCATGCGGAGTTTAGTTTCTTGGATCATAGCCATGTCGATCTTCAGATTTGCCAGGATTGAACGCAGTTCCTTGACCTTGCCTTTAATTCCGTTGATGTTCAATTGAAGAGCAGTAAATTTCCTTTCTCCACAATGGGCTGAGGATTTTTTCCGGGAATGTTTGGACTTTTTTGAAGCACATCGCAAGGGGTCGATAATGACCCCAGGAGGAAAGGGTCTAATGGTCTTTTTCGGGAGGGCATTAGAAGCCCTCTGGTCGTTGTCAAATCCTTTTGAATTTTTTGACTTGGTGGGGCACATAACGCCACGATACTTGAGATTAATAAGTTTATTTAGGGTTTTTGGTTAGGGTTAATGTTTAGGGTTAGTGTTTAGCGGTTTTGGTTAGGAATTAAGGGTTTTTGTTAGTGTTTAGAGTAAAGTTTCATATATATGGATAAAAGAACAAGGCTTAAATTTAATATTTGGTAACGTTGTATTTGAGTGACCTATATTTTTTCAAGAAAATAAGAATTAATAAATAATTATATCAGCATATTTAGAGTAACTTTCTCTTTTATATTTGAATAAATTTGAATAACATGGTGAGAGCTGGTAAAAGAGCATAATTCCACAAGAAGAAATAATAACCAAAAGTCGTGGAAATCGACGAGTCTAAATTCTTCCACCGTAAATACCATCGCGGTCAATGGCGGGAAGGTCATTGGGTTCTTGGAGGAATCGAGCGCGGAACAGGGCGCTGTTTTCTCGCAGAGGTTCAAGATAGGTTTATTTAAAAATATTGAACATTGTAGATCGACGGAAACCTTGAAAGATGTGATTACAAGACACATACTTCCTGGGACGAGGATTATAACCGATGGATGGCTGGCATATCAGTCAAAAAAATATAGGTCACTCAAATAAACATTACCCTTATTGCGTATATTTAAGTTTCTGCTATAGAAAATTTTGTAATTCTATTCTAAACGTTTTAATTTGATTTCACAATGTATAAAGTCTCTGAAAACGATAATAGCCTTTTCACGAAAGCCACATTATGTCGCACGCACTGTGAGCAACCATGCACAACGCGCAACAAATCATGTGTCAATCAATGTCATATGTCAAACAATATCACGATTAATTACTGAAATAAGATAATCTAGAGATAATTTATTACATGAGACAACGACGCACGTGAGACCCGGTGGCTACTCCAGTTGATCTCTGTTGCAATCGTGAGAGGCAACGCAACGTCGATAATGTAGGCGGGGTCCACTTTGGATGGATGGCAGTTTTAAATATGCTTTACTGGGGATAAATTAACTGATTATTTTTCTAAAATTTGATTAATTTTTCGAAATTTATTACATCCATATTAATTATATTTTTTTGACTAAAATATTTTTTTACATCTAACTTCTACACGATTGTTTGATAATAAACTTAAGACTTCTACATTTTCACTGTATGGACTCTCAAATTTATTCAGCCTTAGAAAAGGATTAGTTCCTATAATTTCTTAAAACTCGTACCTACATTTAATTATTTAATTTTTTTTTAAACCAATAACAATTTATTGAAGAATAAAACCAAATAGTTAAAGGCTACTGGCTGCTCTCAGGATTGAGAGCGCATTTCCCCTTACGATCTGTAAGGAGATGCGCTCAATGAGCCAGCCCTTCTCTCAGACATCCCTCTTCCTTTTAGCACTAACGATCCAATTTTGTAGAGCAGGGCTAACGACCTGCTTCCTATGACTCCCGAAGTTTCAACTGCTACTGATTCAAATGTGTACTGCTCGCCGAGGCATGTGTACTTCTTTGCTTTAAGTATTTCTGCTTTCTCTGCAGCTGAGCCTGGATTTGTCGCACTCATTGTAATATTGGAAGGGGAGAAGCTATCTACGCAGGTGGCATCCCAGGCCAGGTACTTCCCAGCATCCCACGGGAACAGAGTCGCCGGCCTTCTGTTTGCCGTGGCAAGTCCTAGGGGCTCCATCTGGACAGGGAATCCGGCAGCTTCTAGTCCCCACGCAATAACCTTGTTGATTGCACTATGTCTCAGGCTCCTTCCAGCGCTCATTCGGCAGGAAAGTGCGTGGAGTCCTTTTGCGTCGACTACTCCTCCACATCTACAGCGATGGATTGCGCAACATCGATTCCGAGGCGGACGCAAACCCCAATCCTCGTGGAGTCATCGTCCAGAAAAGTTCCGAGTGAAATGCACGGGAATGCTTTGAGCCATGCACCGCTTACGTTTGTTGATGCGGTAGCCAGACAAGCCAGACGATGCTGGTCGAGTTGTGGTTTTAGCTCATCGATGGTCCTCGAACATACAAGTTCGTTCCAGTCTCGTTGTTTGTTATAGTTCTTCGGGAGTCCCAAATTAAGTCCAATCCAAACATCGTGAGCCATGCATGCCATTGGTTCAGTGTCCGATCCGTTAATGTAGCGTAGGGTCTGGTGAACTAGACCACGGGAAGCATATGTCGAAGACAGAAAGGCTGGGAGGGCGAGTTCAAGTGGCGAGCGTATCACAATTCCTCCATAACGAAGTGGTAACTTGCATTGGGTCCACCCTGCTTTATCCAGAGAGATGTTAAGTGTTTCTTCAACAGAGGTCCTCAGCTTCTCATCGATAACTCTCAAGAAATCCATGTCTGTGAAACATGGGGATGTCCGTAGAAAAAAAAGGAGTCGTGGTGTAAGGTGAAAATTCTTGAGGATGAAGAGAGAAATGTGGGATCCAATGCCTTTAGATTGTGCGTGAGCAGCTGCACGGATTCACTCTTCTCCTCCAGGACAGTTGACAAGTCATACAGAGGAGATCCGAGGAAAATCGCCTTTTCTAGTCGGGTGACTTTGATGTCCTGGAGGCAAGTAGAAATGGTCGTTATTGCGCGTTCAAAGGTGTCCTCTCCACAGGTAACGTTAATAACTTCGCACTTCGATGGATTCGGCTCCAGTCCGAGTGCCGCGAGGGCAGGGATGACGCGTTTAACTTCTTCCACAACAATTTCCCAACTCCCTCCAATGGTCGCGTCATCAAGGTACCATAAGTTCAAGGAGTTTTGATCGCAGATGATACACAGTCGATTCCCAAAGCAAAGAGTAGAGGGCTAAGTGGGTCTCCTTGTTGGACTCTAGTCTTGGACTTGATGGCGTGTTGTCCGAAGATCAGCGTACACGGGGAACCATATGAGAGTCTGACCATCCTGCTGATCTCAGGAATCCTAGAGACACTATCTTCTATGATTCTATCCTTCGGATGCTATTGAATGCATTACGTATGTCCAGTTTGACTATAATTGAATCCTGCGCGTCAGGCTGGCAACAAAATTCCGGATTGAATGTATTACTGTTATTATTTAATAAAAACTTGATCCCCTACGTGTATTTACTATGATGAACATTTATCTTTTTGTTCATTTTCTTAAAATAAGGTGAATTCAAATTTGTTTTTATGAACTTAAGTTGAAAGTTTTCTAATTTTAAAATCATTTTTGTAACCCATTTCACAAACAGACTTTGTAGATTCATTATTTGTTTCTTCTAACGACTCATCGAACGACATCAGTATTTACTGTCTCATCGAAAAATCATTCTCCAAATCTATGTAAAAATTTTAAAAATTCAGCCAACCATTATTTAGTTTAACAGTATTAAAACTAGGAATTCCTCTATACATCTCAAATGGTGTTCTTCCACTCGACGAATGAACAGTTATGTTATACATATAAGTGGCACTAGGTAACATTTGAATCCAAGATGTTTCAGCGTTTTTTGCCATCATTTTTGACAGAATCCGTGTAATGGTTTGATTGAATCGTTCTATGATATCTTAAAATATATACAAACAACTAAATACCTTGAGAACGAGGATTGTTTGGTCTTTCATTAACTTGTTTAATATTAACTTCATTAGTAAGTGCCCGAATATCAGAATTTTTAAATTCTGTACTATTGTCTGATTGTAATTCATGGAATATGCTTTTTTAATTCCATTGAAACCTAAATTAAATACAGTAAACTCTCTCAAATTTGCCATTTTTGGTTCCAGCGAAATTGTGGCAAATTTGAGAATTGGCAGATTTCAGAATAAAATTTTATTTGAATTTTTAATTAATTTATTAAAGGATAATTAAACTTTTAAAATTAATAAATTTTATTTTTAAGGAAAACAATATTTTTAACCAAAGAAACAAAAATTAATTAAATTTTATTAAAATTATACTTAATTCCCAATTGCCTCTTATTAGAATTTGTAATATTTTCTTTACATCTTCTTATAGAAGTAATGAATTAGGCATCATTGTCATTTTCAATGTTTTCTAGAAGATAATTTTCAATCTCTCTTAATTTTAAAAGCATTTCAGCCTTGTTTATTGACCCATGAACTTATACACTACCGGATTCTTCTTGTTCCTCCATAGCAATTAATTTCTCTTCATCATCAATTGCATCCTTTTCACTGTAATCAATTGAAATAAATTCTTCTAATTCAATAGGATCATAAATATCTGTTCTGGATACGATTTCATCGGTTAAATTTATGTTGGTAAGTTCTGATTCGCATTCTGTACGTTCTAGACGTTTAAAACAGTTTGAAATTGTTTGGAATTTTTACAAACAATACAGTATCCATGAGATTTAACTTCTTATATGATTCATATACTGAGTTCTCGCATTCCAATATATCCGTTAAATATAGTAATTTGTGCCTTGTAAAATGAACTTTGAATGATTTGATGATTCCCAGATCCATAGGTTGAATAAGTCCTGTACTTTGGAATAAACATAATTTTAATATTTTCCAAATAAAGAGGTGGGCAATGAGATAGACAATTATCCATTAATAACAAAATTGATCTTTTTTTCAATTGATTGTCAAAATTCGTAATCCAATTCGCAAAAATTGATGCTGTCATCCAAGCCCTTTTGGAATTGTAATAAGAAACAAAGGAATTATAATCATAATTCTTGAAACATCGGGGCATTTTTGGTTTCCCGATCAATAGTGGTTTTAACTTATGTGTTCCTGACATATTGGCGCACAACATGACTGAGACTCTATCTTTAAAATTTTTATATCCGTCAAAACGTGATTTACAAATACTCCGAGATTGAATCAATTTATAGAATATTCCTGTCTCATCCAAATTGTAAATATTTTCCGAAGAGTAACTTTGAAACTTCAAAATCTTTTTAAAATTGATCAATATCCACATGTTTTTCAGTGCGCATTTTTCCGTGTAATTTACGCATTCGAAATCCATGTTTTTTTTTAAATTTGTCCAAAAACCCGTAAGAATTTTTAAAATTATACAACGAAAGTTCTGTAGCGAAAAATTATGCCTTGTGTAATATTAGAGACTCGTTCAATATAGCACATTAAATGTTAGAGTAAATAGTGTACCTTTTGATTCCATTGAATCCATCCAATCTACTAGATTTTCATTAAGCTCCGGGTATTTTAACTTTTTGCAAGTTTTTAGTTTAGGATTTCTGTTCTTAAACTGAAATAAAAGCGATTCTGCATTCATTAATATTGCATTGACTGTCTTCTTGATATTCTCCTTTTAAAATAGAAGAAAATCTGTTGCATATCGTCTGACATGAAACTGAATTATTGGTTTCTTTATACCGCTATATATCCACTTTTTGAGCTATTGAAAGTCTGGTGTAGCCTCCAACAAAAACATTCCGAACCATGCTTGCTTTAAATTATTTAAATTTTTAAAAATATTTTAAAAAATAAATATAATATTTAAAATGTTGGCAAATTTCAGAATTGCCAAATATCATTAAAAATAGAACAAATCGATAAAATGGTAAATTTCAGAAATGGCAAATTTAAGAGTGGCATATTTGAGAGAGTTTACTGTATATGATTTTAAGCATCTTACTTCAAAACCAGATTTGTTTTTTAATTTTCTTGTTATGACCAACTTTGAATATACATCAATTACAGTGAGCATCCATTTGTATTCATCTTGACAGAATAAAATCTTTTCAGATCAATAAGATCTATTTGATTCCTTTCATTTGGTTTTAACGCAATGATATGATGTTCTTCATCACTTATCTATTTAAATATTACCAAAAAACAAACTTTTAAAGGGGTAGAAAACTTACAGATTTCACAGAATTAATTATTCTACTTATAACATTTCTTTTAATGTTGAAGTAGTGTTTATTGAGAGATCCTCCATTTTATTCATTCCAAGATGAGCCTGGTTATGGAGTGCTGAGGTCAAATCATCCATCTCATTGTCATTGTCCATACAAATGACAAGCTTGTGATTTCCATTCTGATCTTTCAGATATATTTTGTCGTTGATCATCATGAAATTTCTTGCTTTTGGTAGAAGGCAAAATTTATTATACCTGTTGGTACTTGAAAATACTTGGTCTTTAATAATAAGTTCGATTATTTCATATTCCTCAAAACATTTTATATAACCTCTGTATGCAGGCATCCTTAGATTTACGAATATTTTCGCAAAAGTGCTATCGAATGAGATGGCGTGATTCTGACATGACATTGATTGACACATAATTTGTTGCGCGTTGTGCGCGCGACATAATATCTATAGCTCCGCATAGATATGACACACACTTTATTTAAGTAAAAAACAGTTCATAGAACCAAGGAATGAATTCACTTCTTTTTTTCTTTTTTTTGTGTGATTCCTTTCTAGACAATCCAGTTCCGCAGTGAGTATCCACTGATGACAGCGTCACTCGTCAAACCCTTTCTGCATCGTAGATGCGTGGAACCTTCCACCAGGTAACAGCAGCGAGATTCGAACCCGTAACCTAAACCACTTAAGCCCGACACCTAACCACTATGCCCCACGCGTTAAACTATATAATTATTATTAAAGCACTTTCACGAAAGCCATAATGATTATTATTAAAGCACTTTCACGAAAGCCATAATGATTATATATGCCCCGCATGTGCAACACTCAAAGAAACAATATTTATAGTTAGTCTTTTCCATCTTCCTCTGTCGAATGCGAGTGATCTCAATTCGTCCAGGTCGTCTCCCGTCTTTAGATTTTTTCTCACACGATTTAAGTCTTTGTTTAGGGCTGTCGGAAGTGTCGATCTAGGTCGTCCGCGGAAGGGTTTTTCGCATCTGTCAAAGTAATCTTCCATCGCTTTGTTAGCGGGTGCGTCCGGGTTCATTCTTAGTACATGCCCAAATAGCCTCCACCGGGCATCTATCACATCCTTGCTGATGTATTACAACATACAGTTGTAGATACCAGTGGTTGATATTCTACGTGGCCACTCCATTCCGAGTAAGCTTCTTAGTTGCCTTCTATGGAACGAATCCAGTTTTGATAGTTCTTGAAGGAACTTCCCCATGTCCCAGCGTTATACAGTAGGATCGGTTTCACAAACGCGTTGTAAAGCCTGCATCTGATGTCAACTCCAAGTCCTTAGGTCCTTAGCCATCCTTTCTTCAGTTTAGCCATTGCTGCATTTGCCAGTGTTTTCCTCCTTAGTACATCTTCAGCGTCTCCTAGTAGAGAGCCGAGCTTATTAGTACGTCTCCATCTTTCATGAGTAATATCGTCTTCCCTTTTGATTTCCGTAATTTCAGTTTTGTTAACATTTACGCTGAGAAACCATTTTCAAGCTCCGCAGGTGCATTTTCTAGCAGGTGTTGGAGTGCAGTCACATCCCGTGATACAAAATCCACATCATCCGCATAAGATGTCTCTTCTATGTCTCCTATATAGCATTTACGGAGGTCGCGGAGTGCAGATTCAAGGTATATGGTGAATAGTAAAGGGGAGAGGGAATCACCCTGGGGTGTCCCAATCGTTGTTTTGAAACTGCGGGAAGTTGCTCCTTCTGTCCTCACAGATAGTCTTGTGTTCGCAAGTAGTGATCTGATTATCCTAACCGACGCATCAATATAATTCAGTTTCTGTCTGTTTATTGAGTCGAAAGCTCTGGAGAGATCTATTCCCAACACGGTTGTTGCGCTCTTGAATCTTTGGTGCGTTGCGCAGCGCCATCTGTGGCTCCATACAATGTCTGCCGTAGACCTCCCTTCTCGGAACCCACTTTGACTTGCTGGTAGGTATAGATCCGCCACACCCTTTATCCGGCTTAGTGCAATGTTTGCCAGCACCTTGCGTATCGAATTCAGAAGTATTATCGGGCGGAGATTTTCTACTGGTCCTTTTGATTTGTTCGGTTTTTGTATGGGTATTAATAATCCATTTCCAAGTCCTAGATCGGTATTAGTTTCAAAGACGTCATTTAGGGTTTTTGCAATTGTGTCGCTAAGTTTTTTTGGCCCATATTTTAGGAGCTCAGGGCTTATGTTGTCCGGCCCAGCACTCTTGTTGTTCTTCAGTTTATTTATCGCTAATTCCACCTCTTCCACTGTGATTGGGATTTTTAGCCCCTTTGCTTCTCCTTGGAAAGGGGGAATGTCATTATTTTCTTTATTCAACAGTGTTTCGAAGTGTCGTGCAATCAATTCTGCTTTTTCTTTCGGGTTACCCACGAATTTTCCATCTTTGTCTTTGATATGAAGGATGTTTTGTCCTTTCTTTGTCCGCAGCAGCCGCATACATCCTTGAATTGTCTTTTAGGCATTCCACATCTTTTAATAGGAATGTAATAATTTCCCGTGAGTGTTTTCTGTTCATCTTTTTGATTTTCCACTTTAGTTCCCTTTGTTGGATATTAAGCTCTTTTTTTTACTCTCGTCTGACGTGTTTGCCGCTTTTAGTCGTAGCTCTCTGCAATGCTTTGCCATATTTGGCACGTTCGGGTGGTGATCCAATTTTGATGATTTCGGACTCCAAGGCATATTTTGGCCGACTTGGAGATTGCCTGTTTTGTTTGATCCCACAGAGTTCGTACTGATGATTCCGGTGCGGTTTTCACCATAAGAGTCTCGATTTGTTCGTGATATTTAGCTCTACAAGTTGGCTCTAACCACAATTTTTCTGTCTGAAAGTATATATTGGGTCTTTGTCTCGCCTTCTTCGTGTTTCCAATTTATTTTTTCCCAGTCAGGTGCTTTTTACACAAAGTTTTGCAATGACGATCCTGTGGTCGCTGTCGGTTGTTGTTCCCTGGTAGGAACGTGCATCATTTATCAGGTGTTTATCAGACTTTCGGCAGATAATGTAGTCGATTTGATTATATATATATTCACGGTCTCTCCGACAGAGTTTTTTCTTTGTCCGTGCCACGTCGTCTTGTGGCAAGCTGAGTGCGTAAAGGCCGTGTTGCACAGAAGTTTACCAGAGAGGCTCCAGATGCATTTCTCCTTCCGCGCCCGTGTCTTCCAATAGAGGATTCTTCGGGCCCCATTCGCATTCCGGCCTTTGCATTCATATCTCCCGCAACAAAGACAAGAGACGAGGAAGCATTGTTAGAGTATTGCTTGATAGTTATGAGTAGAATTCCTCGAGTTTACCGGGGTTCTTGATTACTCGTCCACAGAGTGGTGCATAGACATTTATGACGGTTAGTAGACTCTTGGACGGGCATAGTTCATTTAGTTTGACCTGTAGGACACATATTCGGTCGTTGACTCTCCAATAGCGATGTAATTTTTTGAGGTAATCCACATGTAGGGCAAATCCCATGCCGTAGTGCTTGCATTCACTTGGGAAGAGAATCAGTCGGTAGTTGTTCCATGTCTCATCGCGTCCATTTTCGATTTTCGTCTCTTGTAGGCAGCCAATAGATATTTTGTATTTCTCGAGATCGTCACAAAGTACCTTCCTTGTCCAATCTTTCGATATTCCACGTACGTTGAACGTTATTAGCCTGAGTTCTCGATTGTATGATGAGTGTTTTTCAGACATTTTTCTTAACCGTTGTACAGAGAAGAAACGAGGTACGTCACCACCTCACAAAAAAGAGAAGAAACGTTGTACAGAGAAGAAACGAGGCACGTCACCACGCGTTACACTAGTGGACTTAAAAAAATCTAAAAAAATTTTTTTGATTTAATTTATCAAATTAAACACAAATTTATTCTTTTATTTAAAACTGCCATCCGTCCAAAGTGGACCCCGCCGACATTATCGACGTTGCGTTGCCTCTCACGATTGCAACAGAGATCAATTGGAGTAGCCACCGGGTCTCACGTGCGTCGTGGCTTTTTAGTGTAGCTAAGCGTTTAAGTTTCTTTAAGAAGCGAAACGATTTTCTACTTATTCCTCCAGTTCTCTTGACCACTATCGGATAAAACGCGAATCGGTCGCGTAGCGCTTCGTATTTCTTCTCCTTTGCCCTCATCGTTTTTTCCGCGGAATACAGTGTGTCTACCGCGGTCCCGACAATGTTGGACGGGCAAAGCGTGTCGACACAAGTAGCGTCCCAGACTAAAGGTTTCTCCTCTTCGAATGGGAAAATTGTGATCCCGTAGGGACGTTTTCCGTCTCCTCTGTCCAGGCCAACAGGTTCTAGTATGGCTGGGTATCCCGCAGACTCCAGGGCTCGCTTGACAATGACAATTCCGTTGATTGCATGCACTTCTCCGACAAGAGAGGGCATGGAGTCCATAACAATCGACGGTTGAGCCACATCGGCATTTGTGGGTCCGGCAAATCTCCAGTACAAGTCTGGTGGAGATGCCTTAAAATTTGTTACAATTATTCGAAAATTTTATTAGAAAATTAACAAAATCCTTACAAAAAAGACCTCGTTTTGGAACACTTATTTTAATTTAAAATTAAATTTTAAAGTTTCTAGAACACTTATTTTAATTTTTTTGTTTGTCTTAAAGTAATCTACACCTTTTATGGACTTAAACTACGATACAAAAATTGAAATTGCTAAATTTCTTTCAAAAAAGGAGCATTCAATTCGAAAACTCGCGAGAGTGTTTGACACAATTCATCCAAAAATGCATGGATGACAAAAGATGTGTTTAGATTTTGCCTTCATAGGATTAATGAACATTTTTTTTACAAAATCGGAAAATTATTCTGCTATTGGACAATGCTGGGCCTCATAATAATCTGGAATTCTCTAACATAGAATTATTTTTCCTACCTAAAAATACAACCTCGATATATCAGCCACTGGATTGTGGAATTATCAAATTTTTCAAGGACCACTATTCTACATCTTTAATAGATTTTTATGTTTTACTGACGATCATGATTTTTTTATTGAGTCCCTAAAGAAGATAAATTTACTTCATGTGCTATTATTGATTTCTGATGCATGAACGGAGATTTCATCAGAAGTTATTATTAATTGTTGGGAAAAAGTGTTTAGCGAACACCAATCCGGGGATTTTAATGGTCATTTTATCAATGAAAAAATTGAAAAAGCTATCGAATATGTTTTAGAAGAAAATGACCCTGAGTCAGAGCAAAATTTTTATAATGGAATTGAGGCTGAATATGTAACTATAAAAACAGCCATTGATAACATAAATATAGTTGAGGAAAACATTTTAAATATGTTGCCAGATTGTCGTAAAGGTTTTTATGATTGTAGAAAAATATTCATGCGCAATTTAAATTTTAATTATGGTTATGGACAAAAAAAATACTGATTACATTTAACAATGTTAGTTTTCCGTTAAATTTTAAGGTTTATAATCAACGAAGTATAGTTATGTACTCAATAATAACAAATTTTTGTAAGATTTATTGAATAACCTCTATTACTGGAACATCCTCTGTTTTTGGAACACTTGTTGTTCCAAATAGAAGTTAGACTGTTTTTAATAGCCTTTTCACGAGAGCCTGCATAGGCAGGACACACACTTTATTTAAGTAAAGAACAGTTAATTTTAACTAATAGTAGAACCAAGGAATTATCTTCACTTTTTTTTCTTTATAATTTTGTTAACAAATTATTTTTTACTATATATAAAAACAATTATAAACGCTTCTTCCAGAGTTTTAACGTTTAGCCCAAACTAAAAAACTACGAGATTAATCTGGCCGATTTTGAAATGAAGTTTATTGGGTATTTCACAGAGCTGCAAACGCTTCTTAACAAAGATATTGGAAAAAAAGTTTTTTTTATTAATTTAAAAATAAGATCATGTAAAAATTATTCATCTTTAATTATTTTTTGATGCGTTTCATATGTGTTTTTTATATTTCCATCAGACATCTGTATTTCGACAATATTGTGTGAAAATATATTGGTAATTGTTACACATTCACCATATGGAGACTCAAATTTTTTAAGGGCAAAAGGTGGATTAGTCCCAAAATCTTTCATAACTCTGACCTTTTAAAATTATTAATAAATTAGAATAACCTTATCACCAGTTTTAAATAAATATTTACATTGATGTACACCCATTTTTTTATTTATTTTCTTAAAATATGCTGAATCCAATTTTGGTGGATTGAATTCAAATTGAAATGACGTTTCTTCTAAATCAATATTATCTAAAAGTAAACATTTTTGCCCTTATTTATTGGGTGCATGAGTGTCATCGCAATTTTCATTATTTAGTTCACAATCTGAAAAAATTATATTAATCTCATTGAAACAACCTATATCTGTTTTAATCTCATCGACTAGTGTGTTTTCACATAAGATGCTGTTGAATCCATTAATTCCTCAATACTTGTAAAATGGAGTATTGCCTCAAAAATAATTTAATTAAAGGTAACCTGTTGATGTATGAGTATGTAGATTATAAAAATAAACTGCTTCCTTTATGTTTTTAGTCCAACACTATTTTCGGACATCATCTTAGATAGTGATTTTGTGATTGTTTGATTGAAGCGTTTGATAATCTCTTGACTCTTTGGATTGTTAGGCCTACTATGAATTTGTTGGACGTTGAAGCGGTGAAGCGGACTCTTGCATGAGAATTTTTAAATTCTGTCCCATTATCGATTGTAAAAATCGGCATGGTCCATAATCCAAAAAGATTTCTTTGAAGTTTTCAGCCACTTCATATACACTCTTACTTTTCATATTTTCATGTAAAAACATATTTAGAATATATATCAATTACAGTGAGAAGCCATTTGAAAATTTCATTGTTTTTATTAAATTGTCGTATAGTATGAGAACCCGGGGCCATCTTCGTGTCCGGGGTGATAAGTCAAACTTATCAGTCCAAAACATATGGTTACAGGAGTCATTAATGAAACCAAAGGAATCACAATGTATTTCCATTATAACCAAAAGAATTGAACAATTGCAACATTATCAAAAAAATTGAAAACGTAAAAAAGGCAAAAGTTCAAAAATCTGTCGCTTAACAGATAACATAATTTATTCGCAAAACCCCAACTAACTAAACAAGGTAAGAGCCATTAACTAAAGAGGAAAGCCAAGATTTGGGGTCGTCTATATCGGGGCACTCTCATGAGACACCGTATTTCTATTCTCCGTAAAAAGCCCCAATTACAATGCGAGTTTCCACAAGCAATGTAATAAATCACCGATTCTTCTCGTTTTTCTTTCGTATTCGTCATCAATTTCAGATGCTAAATCCAATCCATGTGCGAGTTTAATTGCATAATTTAGACTGAAGTTAAAAACTTTAACTCTCCAGACTTCATCCATTTTACAAGGCATTTTCCATCTTGATTGGTTGTTACACAACCATAGTCAGTATTTAGCGTTCATGTCCCCAACAAGGATTAGATATTCATTGTTTTCCATAAATTTGTCAACAATCCATGGATACTCTCGTAGTTTTTTAGAATAGATTCCTCCGATAATTATCCATCCCATGGTTGTTTGTAGTTGAATGCTTGCTAGTTCACAAAGATTTTCTTCATTGATCGTGGGTAGTCTCGTATTTAAAGAAATTTTGTAGTAAATTGAAGTTCCTGTTCCAGAACAAGAACTAGTCTTCAAAAAAATCTAATGAGTCGTATCCATCAATTTTAAATGGTCTTTTCTTCAATTTAGTTTCGTTTATAATTATAACTTCCATCTGGATCGTGCTGGCTATAGCAACCAGCACTGAGGCCCGTTTCCGAAGAGAACGGGCATTAATCAGAGTTATCCTGACTACTTCTGTTTTTTCGGTGGCTGCCCTCTCTTCTTAAGAGCGCCACTCTCTTCTCTGTATTGAAGCTTCTACTGTTTCTTTTTTTAGAAGGTTTCTTAATTTATGTCCTATTCCAGCCAGTTTTAATTTCTTATTCGTTCCAATTTTGGAAACTTCACTTTCTCCATTATGGGCATTTTCTCGTTTTAGAAATAATTTTCCATTCGATTCTTTCCTTTTTTGGTCAATTTTGTTTTCTTCGCAATGTTAGCTTCAACAGCCTTGGGACATCTTCCATAATTGGCAAAGTGGGTAGATGAACCACAATTCACACACGACTTATTATTGTTTGTAACCCGACACTGCGATCTTCTATGTAGCTCAGAACAAACAAGACATCTTTTAACATATTTCCATTAGGCCTGCAGTATGTCTCTCAACCTCGTTTTATATTCCTTCGTCTTGTAGCACCAGTGGCACCACTTATTGACCAGTGGCACCACAGTGGCATACAAGAAATGAAGAGAAACCTGAGTTAAAAAATAAATTAATTAAATCAATAAAAATTTTCTATTAAAAAAATAAATCAAAATTTGAACGTAAGTTCTTGTTGAATCAATAAATGGCTCGAAATTTTCTACCAGGAAATCTTGACAAATCGAAAATCTCAAATAGTAAGCAGTAATTCAGCAATTAAGGTTATTTTGAAAATTATGAAAGTGAGGACGACCAATGGGAGGGCGTCAATGGTTATTTCATATCTTTATTTAAGACAACTTAAATGACATTCCATTGGAAATATCATTCAAAAGGGACGGGAAAATCAAAAAGTCTTCACTTCATTGAATTTTAGGACTGTCTACGAGGAGATTCTCACCTCTATTACACGAAAATACAGTTTTGGTGTCTCCAGGAAGCAGAAAATGGTCCACCAAGTGGCGCTTTGAGTAATTTAAGATTAACCTGACCATTTTGATGGCACGTGGACGATACTGGAATAGCAGATGTTCTCAGGATATGCTCAAAGCCTTGTGTTTGTCAATTCTGCTCAACTTTGAGCCTAATTTTGCAGTTCCCTGCAAGCCCTCTTTTGCTGTACTTCAGAAAATTTATTTATTTTGCCGCCAAAATATCAAAGTGCGCAAAAAGGCGTGCAGAAAATGTAAGTCCCTCGACTTGTGTGCAAAATTGAGGAAGGCGTGCTGCAGATTCACCCTCGTTTTGGTAGTTTAGCTTCAATATGCAGCTCTATGTGGCGATTCTGAGATCTCTAGACCTTCAGGTCAGACTAATACTGTCATTTGACACAATTCCCCTAAAACGACCGAAATGCGAGCGTTTGTTGGCCTTTTTAAGGTTGCTTCCTTTTATTCTATTAGTCTCCGAAAACTGGCGCTTAAATATGAAATGGAAAAATCGGATGCAATTTTCAAACAAGTTGACAGGATGATCAAGAAAGTACGCAATTTAAAGCCAAAAGTTCGTCCACGTGGTACTTTTACTTTATGACAAGATTACTCGTGGGTTGAAGTCTACGACCCTTCAATACAGCAATGGAGAAGTGTATTCTTGGAGTGATCCTTTAGTTGTTGATGTGGTGGGGGGTGGAATGAATAATACTAAAAACATGGAAAAACGGTATTCTCCCCTAATATACGTCGTTTCCTTCAACAATTCTAACGAAATGGCTGATTTAACTACCAAATACTGCCTAAAGTGGCCAGGGAGGGACAAGAGAACTGAATGTGAGTGGTTGAATGGCATCTTTGCAAAACACGGAGAGAAAAACCCGCTCCCAGGTTCACTTATTTTTTACAAAGATGTCTCTATTAGGAATATCCCACAGAATCAGAACGCCTACTTGGACCACCCAGAGTTGTTGCATCATGTTATTGTAGTTATGTACTGAGTCGGTTTATGGGGAAGACACGCTGTGTGTACCCTCTAAATGTTAAACCAGTCGCCCACGTGGGTGATTATGTGGTCTATATAAGGAAAGATGTTTTTCAGTTAATCGTATGTCTGATTGTGTTAGTTGAGGACTGTAGAGAAATGGCTCAGAACTGGACAACTAGTTAAGGTAACACACTCTGATGTACAAATTAGGATAAAGAATTTCCCTTTAAGAGACTAGAGGTTAGTTGGCTGTCATAGTAATAGAGAGTTCGTCCTGGTAAGTTAACATATTTTCTGGACCTTATCGGGCCATGGCAAACAGAGGACTTTAAACCTGGAATTGTCGAGAATGTATGAGTTTATGTAATATCGAGGGTTGTGCAAAGGAATAGGCTTGGGAATATCTACCTGCTCAGAGAGGTCATGCTCCCTATAGGGACCCTTTATTTGAAATGCAAGAATGTTGATTATACAGATCCCCGACTTGACTAGGTGGGCAGGAAAATGGGAATTGATGTTGTCAAGGCAATGATTGGTTGGGAATATAGAAATCGGTCCTGTCATCCAAGGCGGGATTGTTTTGTTATTGGTGAGGTTTGATGGATTTGTTGTGTGTTGTGATGAGGCTGGGAGACTAATTGATAAGTATGATAAGGTTATGGTGAAGGAAAATAAGGAATTGAGGATACAGTCAATTCTTATAAGGTGGAAGAGATTGTTTCACCTATCAACGATAAGAATAAGAGTATTGGAAAGATATGGTTTCAGTAAAATTGATTAAATATTATATATTTGAGTACTTGGAGCTATACATAAGTTTTTATCTCCTTTATCTCCTTGGAGCTATACATAAGTTTTTATCTGTCTGTCCCATAAAATTCATTTATAAGATTTGATCACGCAGTCAGGGCAGCTTCTATATAACCTGTTACTCTATTTCTTGTTGTAGATATGGAGATTTGATCATAAAATTAGCCTTCAAATTATATATAGATAGCAACCTAGTGGGGTTTGAACCATTCTATTCAATCGACGTGAAGTTGACCACTTACCGCATAATCCTCAAATAGTTCTTTGAAAAGTTTACAAATGTTGCAACATTTATAGAAGTAAAAATTCTACAGGTTGATCCTGACGAGCTCTTGTCTCTTTGTTCTCTAAAGAAGAGCTGGAAAAAGTAATTAGTTTACCACATCGTCACAGCCCTATAAATGCAAAAATTGAAAATAAAGTAAAGATATTCTCCTAGAACCCGGGGAACTATATAAATATTTGGGATGTATCTATTATCGAGAGAATCATGTTTAACAGACTTTCTGAACATATTGATCGTAATTATATATTAAAATCAGGTTTTTTTTGTGGAGATTTTTGTACAATCTCAACACGTCAATTTTGAAAGCCTTAGATATTAAAGCAGCGCTTTTCGATTGGGGATACGAGAAATAATTTTAAAATTATGCTTAATGTATTATATATGCAAATGATCATCAGATAAAATTTATCAACCCCGGATACACCGAGAAAGAAGTTAAAGTAAACAACTAATTAAGTATATCCAGTTTCCACTTCTACAGAAACAGAGTCCATCCGGATTCAACATAAAGGGTAAAAGACGTCCATAGTTGCAGTTGTGGAAACCCCTCCAGTGGAGTGGGGGAGAGCAAATGATCCTTTTTCGTACGGGCCCGGCACTGGGCGCCACTTGGACATGTGGATCACATGATGCCACTCTAATAGGAAGAGAGAGGTGGAACAGACGAACAAACAGAAACTTCAATTAGCCACGAAGCAGCACATGGGCCACGTGCCACTTTAGGTTATTTTACGTAAATTGATTTATTTACATTAAAATGATTATTTTATAATATAAGAATACTATTCTCATCGTGAAATCACAGAGCCTATCTCGGAGGACTGAAATCAGTCTCGCGTCTTCTCCAAAACGGTGTCCCCCAAGGATCTCCTTTATCTTCCGCTTTATTCAATTTATACCTGGCCGACTTCCCTACACCGGAATTCAATAACGATGTTCTACTTTCATATTCGGACGACATTGTTTTGTCTTCGCGTGATTGGGATATCCAAAATGCTACAGAAAGATTACAAATTAACCTGGACCAATATCATGTTGAGATCATTTATAATATCATTAGAGTTAGGATTTCTTAAGCTTTCAGCTTTGCATGTTCAGATATAAAACTTCATTTTTTCAAAAATTTAAGTTCAATCATTAATACATGACCCTGAACAGAATCTACCGAAGAAATTGGTTTGGAAAACCAAAGAAGAGATACCAGGAAGAATCAAAAAAGAACTAAATGAAATTATAACAAGACTGAAAGAATTGGTATTAGTCAGACGCTACAGCGCCATCTATTTTCAAGGCCAGTTAATTCGACTGGTGAGTTATTACACTAGAGGCTTCCAACTATTAAGGTCACCTTCCTGTTGTCATAATCAAGTGACACTTTTTATGGTATCCTGTGTGCGTATAGTCAAGCACCTTAACCAGACGTTTGGTTCATCCCACAGCATCAGTCATGATTACCATAATTTGCGTCATAATCAAGTGACACTTTTTATGGTATCCTGTGTGCGTATAGTCAAGCACCTTAACCAGACGTTTGGTTCATCCCACAGCATCAGTCATGATTACCATAATTTGCCCACTTGGCACCCTTATTTTACGTATGACTACACTCAAGTTAGTCACACTTCTCACACGTTTAAAGTTTGAGAATAGTTTGCATCCGTATAAGCACAAATCCTCTAATCATTCGCTTTAACATATGAAACTATTCTCGAGCGCCAGCTATCCTGAGATAAATTTCGGAGAGAACCAGCTACTAAATGGCTCGATTAGTATTTCGCCCCTATATTCAGCGTCGACAATCGATTTGCACGTCAGAACCGCGATAGACCTCCACCAGTGTTGGAGAGAACCAGCTACTAGATGGCTCGATTAGTATTTCGCCCCTATATTCAGCGTCGACAATCGATTTGCACGTCAGAACCGCGATAGACCTCCACCAGTGTTTCCACTGGCTTCATCTTAACCAGGTATAGTTCGCCATATTTCGGGTTTTTTACGCACTAGCTATCACTCCCTCTACAACCGTAGAATCAAAAAGGGGTGTATGTTGCCGAATATATCGTCACATCTAATCACTTTCATTGCGCCGCATGGAATAACTCCATTAGACTTGCTAGTACGGTAATCTCCTTGGTCCGTGTTGCAAGACGGGTCGGATAGAACACCCTTGCAATCAAGCAAATGCCAATCCTCAGTGCTTACAAGTTGGTTATAAAATGCAGTTATTAAATAGAAAGCAACTAATATTACTACCCATCAAACACACAGGCAAACATAACCAACTAAAACACTCATTACAGCTGTTAATTGAACAATAGTATCGAACAACATCAGGACTCTATTCGCTTCCTACTAAACGGTTTCACGCACTTTTAACCCTTTTCTCAAAGTTCTTTTCAACTTTCGCCAACTAAAACACTCATCACAGCTGTTAATTGAACTATAGTATCGAACAACATCAGGACTCTATCCGCTTCCTACTAAACGGTTTCACGCACTTTTAACCCTTTTCTCAAAGTTCTTTTCAACTTTCCTTCACGGTACTTGTCCGCTATCGAACTCGTGCATTTATTTAGTTTTAGGTGAAGCTTTCCACCCACTTTGGCTTGCACTCACAAGCAAGCTGACTCTAACGACAATCGCAAATGAATATACCAGGCTACTACAGGCCTATGGGATATTTGTATAAAACTCTAAAACTCATTTTGTTCAATTGTAAGCCGTTTTTAAGAAATTGTTATTTATTAATGAGTTCTACCTGGAAGTTCCATCTTAGGAGACTTTACCTTACTAAGATTCACTTAGCAGTTTCCGTAATTAATGAACACTCAGATAATGTCCCGCTATTCTTGAAAATACAACAGAGTTGAGAACACGTACTTGCCGAAATCGGTTTAGCCCACTATACTTGATCTTCAATAACTGCCATAATATCAGTCTTTTATACCTGAATTCTTTAAGCATCTACACAGGAGATGGACCAACGCAACATCCCTTTCATCTAAAATATCTTTCTTATTTGGGCATTCTACTCCAAATATAGATGATCCAAGGAGCTATCAAACAACACGGCTTTCTCTACAGTATTAAATAACATGAATAATTCTATTTGTCAAAGCATCTGACATTCTGAAAAATCCAATTTGTCCTCGATCTACCAATGTAGGGCATCAACAATCAAAATTACGATTATTATTTACCTGAAACAAAAATCAATCTACCACGTGAGTGCAAAATGCTTAGTTTCAAAGAAATATATAAATTTAATATTAATTGTGACCGGTTGAATACGAGCCCAGGTTGAATACGAGCCGTTAAAAACGTTATACGTGGCGTTAAAGCCGTTAGAAATCAATAATTTTTTTTAATGAAAAATAAATCAATGAATTAATTAATTCCTATCTTTATAATGATTAGTAATTTTAATAATTTAAATTTCTCACAAATTTTCATTTTTTAACGGCTAACATCAGATAGAATAGTAATAAATTTTTGCTCACGCTTGTTTTTGTTTTTTGTTATTAAGATCGTCTGCTTTACTCTGCTACAAAAGCAAGAAATAATAACCTATCTGAGATACCAAATTTTACCATCCAATTTGCAGAAGGAGAAACGAAATTTCATAAGAACTGCGTCATTATTCAGACTAAAAGACTCATTGCCGGCTCAACTGTTTTTT
>RDEW01000036.1:326240-432943 GCA_011109175.1 Dicyema japonicum
CACAGAGAAGAGAGTGGTGCTCTTAAGAAGAGAGGGCAGCCACCGAAAAAAACCAGAAGTAGTCAGGATAACCCTGATTAATGCCCGTTCTCTTCGGAAACGGCCCTCAGTGCTGGTTGCTATAGCCAGCACG
This sequence comes from Dicyema japonicum, assembly GCA_011109175.1. NCBI lineage: Eukaryota > Metazoa > Dicyemida > Rhombozoa > Dicyemidae > Dicyema > Dicyema japonicum. The sequence goes on from RDEW01000036.1 coordinate 326,374, forward strand.
ATCAAGATGGAAGTTCTAATTATAAACGAAACTAAATTGAAGCACATGGATTGGATTTAGCATCTGAAATTGATGACGGATACGAAAGAAAAACAAGAAGAATCGGTGATTTATTACATTGCTTGTGGAAACTCGCATTGTAATTGGGGCTTTTTACGGAGAAGAGACATACGGTGTCTCATGAGAGTGCCCCGATATAGACGACCCCAAATTTTGGTTTTTCCTCTTTAGTTAATGGCTTTTACCTTGTTTAGTTAGTTGGGGTTTTGCGAATAAATTATGTTATCTGTTATCTATCGGGACGATTGCCTCGAAGAAAAACAAAATTGACCAAAAAGGAAAGAATCGAATGGAAAATTATCTCTAAAACGAGAAAATGCCCATAATGGAGAAAGTGAAGTTTCCAAATTGGAACGAATAAGAAATTAAAACTGGCTGGAATAGGACATATAATAAGAAACCTTCTAAAAAAGAAACAGTAGAAGCTTCAATACAGAGAAGAGAGGGCAGCCACCGAAAAAAAAACCAGAAGTAGTCAGGATAACCCTGATTAATGTCCGTTCTCTTTGGAAACGGGCTTCATTGCTGGTTGCTATAGCCAGCACGATCCAGATGGAAGTTCTAATTATAAACGAAACTAAATTATGGAAGATGCCCCAAGGCTGTTGAAGCTAACATTGCAAAACAAAATTGACCAAAAAAGGAAAGAATCGAATAGAAAATTATTTCTAAAACGAGAAAATGCCCATAATGGAGAAAGTGAAGTTTCCAAAACTAGAACGAATAAGAAATTAAAACTGGCTGGAATAGGACATATAATAAGAAACCTTCTAAAAAAGAAACAGTAGAAGCTTCAACACAGAGAAGAGAGTGGTGCTCTTAAGAAGAGAGGGCAGCCACCGAAAAAACCAGAAGTAGTCAGGATAACCCTGATTAATTCCCGTTCTCTTCGGAAACGGGCCTCAGTGCTGGTTGCTATAGCCAGCACGATCCAGATGGAAGTTCTAATTATAAACGAAACTAAATGGATTGGATTTTAGCATCTGAAATTGATGACGAATACGAAAGAAAAACGAGAAGAATCGGTGATTTATTACATTGCTTGTGGAAACTCGCATTGTAATTGGGGCTTTTTACGGAGAAGAGACATACGGTGTCTCATGAGAGTGCCCCGATATAGACGACCCCAAATCTTGGCTTTCCTCTTTAGTTAATGGCTCTTACCTTGTTTAGTTAGTTGGGGTTTTGCGAATAAATCATGTTATCTGGGACGATTGCCATTTTGTTTGATTGGCTGTTTAAATCGGTACATTTAAAATCGATATTTAACGGCTCGTATTCAACCGTATCTCATTTTGAACCGGTCACATTAATTATTCTAGAATCGATTTTTAATTTGATTTGCATTTAATTTATAAGTTCAGGTCAAATCATAATTCCAAACAAGCAGAGGATCAGAAGAAAAGGAAGTACCGAAGCATTTCGGAGGATTACTTGTTTCTCCTATTTGTTGTTGAGAGGTCAGAAATCCTTGGTTCACAAGCGAACAATGTAGTCCCTATGATCGGGTCAATGATCCATAGGTCACCAAGGAACCAAATAAGACTGGATAACTTTGAGAGCGTATCTCGATAGCCATTATCAGATGATACAGCCTAGCCATTAAAGCTCTCTAAATTAAGTCCTCTTTTGACTGTTTAATATAAAAAGTTGAAGGTTAATTATTCAAGTAAACTTACAAGTAAGGAAATTAGTCGATTTGGGACAATTAACAGATATTTCAAGGACATGTATAAAAACCAATAATTATCTACATAAATCAAGTTTGACTCGTAAAATCGTCGAAATTAGTTGATTTGGGACAATTAACAGATATTTCAAGGACATGTATAAAAACCAATAATTATCTACATAAATCAAGTTTGACTCGTAAAATCGTCTAAACATGAGGCCAGTTGACTACTAGTTGAGCTGAAGTTGGTCGGAAACTGAGGTGGTGACGTTACTCTAGTACATTCAACATCTTGTCTCCTCATTACCTCCATCCCACTTCCTACTGAAGTCGGAGACCCTGTTTTTCTATCAGGAAGCATCGGATGCAGCGAGCCATACATTCCCAGGACATAACCGACGAATTAAACTTAACATGGGATCTACCGCTCTCTTAGAAGGTTCTACCTGTGATACCCCTCAATCTATTTAAACGATATTATGACGTAATTCCAACCTCAATAAGTTATTTTGTTTGAGAAATATGTCGAGTAGTTTTGAGATTACACAACAAACTTGATTCCGTCACATAAAGGACATTAATGGCGTTTATAATTTTGTCACTTCACAATATCCTTGTCTAACATTCTCGTTAAACTCAAAGATGGCATATCCGATGATTACAGGGGCACGACAGATAACTACTGCCAAAATTAACAGTTTCTAAGTATTATCATTCCATACGAGTTTTCTATCTAACTTGGAGAATTTCCCTCTTATTTATACGATCAGTTGAAATCACTTGGTCTACACTCAATTAGCAAACTCCTTATTCTGTCGCGTAGTAGGTTGAATGATCCGACTCTGTGTGTACATCAGCTTGTGAAGTCGTCATAAATGGAAAGACAAACTAAATATTTGGTCCCCGGAGTTGAGTATTAACTTCACCTCAATCAAAGCCACGAACCCTATGAACTACCACAAATTACAGAAAATATGAAAAAATATGCAAATTGTTCAAAGTTGATTTATATGCAAAATTGTTCAAAGTTAGGGCTAATTCACTAGTAAATGACAAATAAGACAGATACATTAAAGTTCCATTAGTGCTTAGTTTCAATTAGTCAATTCTGGATCTAATAGATGTCATATAAATATAATAATGAATTGACTGAAAGCACAGCTACCATTAAAATTGTCTTTTATCTCACTACACGACGTTACTCGTATCTCACAGTTTTTTCCCTTTCAACCACGGAACGACGCTTTTGATTTCGGGGGTGATTTGTGGACTCAAAGTCAAAAAATGTAAAATTAGATAACAGGGCAACCATGAAGGCAAAATGATTGTCGATTCTCTTGACATTGATATGATTGTTTGCGCTGCATTTAAAATCAATTTTCGTATTTAGTCTCGAGTTCCTCCGAATAGATAACAGGGCAACCATGAAGGCAAAATGATTGTCGATTCTCTTGACATTGATATGATTGTTTGCGCTGCATTTAAAATCAATTTTCGTATTTAGTCTCGAGTTCCTCCGAATCCATCCATCGAATTATGGAGTCAAGAGCACAATATGAGGTATTCCATACCATTTCCCCCCAGTCTTTATAATGTTTGCGGTTATACTGATTCACAGCTTTAAGCATGTTCGCATAGTTCATTACTTGTCGATGAACTCATTTGATTTATTTTAAAGTCGTGAGACACTAAATATCACATGGGATCTTAGTTGGCCTTTAACACCGGCAAAATAGGAGACCACGCTACTTACTCATGCTACTTAGTCACTTTAGTTTGGCCTTTAGCCCCGGCAAAATAGGAGACCACGTTACTTGGTCATGCTACTTAGTCACTTTAGTTTGGGCATCAGCACTGGCTACGCACTTAAGTCTTGTCAACACGCTGGTTGATCGTTGTAGGACTGTGACAAGTTTGGAAGATATTCTAATTTCCAAAGCTATGCCTTTCCGTAGATTTATTATGAATACATAATTTTAAAAATACTTTAGACTATTTTGCCATGCCAGATATGCAGAAACTGCAGTTCTTTCAGCTCGGATCAGAATAATCCTCGCATCTGCGTTTCTTGTGATCATTTTTTATTTAGTCACGGTATTCCCCCAATATTATTTCTAGTAAATTTTGAAGGTTGTCACCCTTTGGTGACCTGTTCTGTAACATTCGACTTTATTTTAATAAATAACAGTAAAATCCCGCCTAATCTGTTGCCTTTTTGCCGATTCATGGCACTGCTATACAGACATGACCAACTATTGGAGAGGATCTCCAGATTTGGGTGGACGAGTGAAATGATGATTCGAAGTTTCGAGGTAAAGTACAATTTTGGATTCTAGAATGTTCCAAATTCCCTCCCATCTACGATATCACCCGAAGAGGAGAAACTGATTTTGGAGAAGATTGAGTCCATCAACTTAGCTAACTACGTCGAGAACATTCGAAATAATTGCCACAACCAAACAATCTTGAATATTCAGAATTTCAGAAATATTTTACTGAGTCTGACTTGCCAATATTACAATTTGTTCAACTTGGATGTTCAAAACAAAAATTTTATCATTTTGGACCAAAACCTGTCCAATTTAAGAAGTTTCCTGCCAAACAGCGTGGAACCTCAGAAATTTCCCCATTCTGTTCCGGAAAACAACAATTTTCAGATTCAGACCCAAAATATGTCCAATAACACTGCATATTCAGCAGATTTGGTTCAAATGGAAAAAATAAGCAAAAATTACTATGGCGGAATCATCGAAGAGTTCGGAAAGAAGAGAATTGTCTGCAAAGGTTGTGAAAAGACATTCTGTGATAGAGGAGCCTTAAAAATCCACGTGAGTGCGATTCATCTGCATGAAAATCATTTTTGTACAGTTCCTGGATGCAACATGAGTTTCTCTTCCAGAAGAAGTCGAAATCGCCACAGTTCTAACCCAAACCCTAGATTGCACAATTCTTCCCGATATTCTCGCCAAAGAACCCAAAACAAACTAAAATTGGATGATAATTTATAATAATTTTTCATTTAAATGAATAAGCCCATCGTTAAACCATAACATTTTATTTAATATTTCTGACGGAGATTGTTAGCTGGTTGTGCGATTCACAAACATGCAGAGTCTTTGACTTTCAGTATGTCTGGTTTGAAGACGATGGGTTTCCCGATTTACTTACGATGTCCCCATTTGGGAATGACAAAGTATATGAGGCCCGATTGACCTACGATGTCCCCTTTTGGGAATGACAAAGAGTAAGAGACCCGATTGACTGCCGGTGTCCCCATTGAAGAATGGCAGAATGTAGGTGGTCGTGATGGAATAAAATCCATTGGAAACTAAAAATGGTATTATTAGAACTTCACGAAAGCCATTTATTGAAATCGAATTTAAAAATCAATCTCTTCCACACCTCTATTATCTAGGGTTCTTAGTGTGTCCAGGACGTCAGCGAATTTTTATTCTCATTTTACGATTTTAAGTCCTTTTGTAAAACGAATCTCAAAGTTATCCTAGACCTTCCACGGAAACGACCCTCTTGGCGAAAGAGTAGTCTTCCATTGATCCGTTAGGTCAACTCCATCTTCAGGATGTGCCAGCGATATTCTATCATCTTACATCCCCATTTCTTGTAGATTCCTTTGTATGAGATCCTGATGAGAGAACCGATCATCAAGCTTAATCATTCATTAACATAAATTAAAAATGTGTTTAATCATTTCTTGTAGATTCCTTTGTATGAGATCCTGATGAGAGAGCCGATCATCAAGCTTAATCATTCATTAACATAAATTAAAAATGTGTTTAATTACTACACTAAAAGTTGTGTATTAGTAATTCATCCTGACAATTTTATAATCTAAGACCATATATTGATTGATCGGATAACAGTGTCATTTTGGAGATTGACTGGGAGTAAATTGGCTAAGCGATAAGGCAATGTCCAAAAATGAGCTCGGGGAGGACCAGAGGGACAGTAAAACCCGTGTTATTAGAATATCAAGTATGTATTGAAATCGCGATAATTTTACCTATTGAGCATTTTCGTTGGAAGCTTCAGGTTAAAGGTGGCAGATAAGTTGCCAATAGGAAATCAGTCTGTAACGCTCAGGTGTATATAGCGACTGCATTTTAAATGCATCTGATAGGTCTTTCTATCTTCGTGCAAAATAAGTCGAAAGTGTGGACCAGTTGGTATAGGAGACTGACTTCAATAGAACGTTTAGCTCCAGGGGGTCTTCATTATTGCCAATCAAGTACGTAAAATTGAAGAAGTTGGCGAGGATTAATTCTCTCTAAAAGTCTATCGTTCCATCACTGTGAACGTCCTTTTCTGAGTAGCTTCTTATATAACAAGCTGTTCTTATTACCACAGAGTCCTCCTACTATTAGTAGCTTCAAGGTGTCATTGAAATAAATAATTAAATATTATTTTTGTTTAATAATTTTTCCTGTTCACTCAGTCGTCACATGTGCTTCTCATGGCACATCAAAAATGCTCTGACAAAATGTGAGGTCGACCTACTTAAAAGCCTCTCAGAGATATGGAAGATCTCAACACCCTATCTTAGAAAGTTATAAATACAGTATATCGAGGATTGTAATTCTTACTCGTGGGCTTAGTGAGATCCATTCATCTCATGGACAAATGTCGAGAAAATAACAGTTATCCAAAAAAGGACGCAGTAAATGAGTAGTCGATCATTGGAGAGAACCACTGTTTTTACTAGGGACCGGAGCTTTTCGATTCGAGAGAACTGAAAGTAAAAATGATCGAGGTAGTATTTTCATGATAGTAATATGAACATCAATTGATCCATTTCGGATGCGATTTACTATGCAGTCTCCCAAATGTAAAATTTACGGAATTTCGAGACTTGAGGTCGACAAAATTGTTATAAAGTGTTTCCACTGTCAGTCGAAAAAGCTAATGGCTACTAAGCCCGCGATTGAACCTATCCTTGCCGGAAAACCTCGAGATGCTGAAAAAACGAAAATTATTCATGGGTAACTGAATGAATGAGTTATTTCCATATTATGTAAGATGTTATTTTATAGAGTTTTTTTAATGTTGATCGCCAAAAATAAAAAATTGTCTTGTGTTTGTTCTATTGTTTTATTTTAATAAAAATAATCAAATGGAAAAATAATTTTTCGATATAATTAATTTAAATTTTTGATTTTGGATTTAAACTAAATCAGGGAATAATTTTCACTTACTTATAGAAAAAGAACCTTAAAGTATTAGTTTAGTTCTTCAGTTAGTTGAAAAAGCACTTCCACATTTTCCATAAGCATATGAATACGTGGCTTTCGCTTTACATTACTCCATACTATTTTTTCAGCTAGTTTTAAGTATTTATCATCTGCGCCTTAACACAAATGTTGAACATTATGGTAAAGTTATTAGACACTTTGACAAATTTATTTAACTATTACACGTCTAAAAACCATGTTAATTGTGTGAATTTAATTAAATTATTTTTTTATTTTATTTATTAATAAAATTAGAATTATTTATATGACTGTAATTTATTGTTTCATGTTGTACTTATCATTTTACATTTTGACAACACAGAAAAATTGCCAAAACGAAGTAATGGATCGTGGTTCTCTGTATAAAACAATGATTATTAAGAACTGGAATGAATGTCAATTTTCTGGCGTATACTCTGATTCTCAAATATATGAATTAAGAGTTCATTACATTAAATTTCAACATGATGTCAATTTTTCAGTTATGGGAATGAATTTACACAATGTGCATTAAATATTAATTTTTCATAGTAACTGTCAGAATCATGAGTTTAAAATCTGTAAACAAACAAATCTTAAAATCCCATCTAGCATTTACGACTTGCTGTATTTATTTTTATAGTATAGACTTTTGCAAGTATGTAATTCCTTCACATTCATAACAATCGATTTTGCTGAACATTTATCATTACTCGAATCTGTGTACATTTTTTTGTAATTTACGTAGCATCTTTCCTCAAAGAATAAATGTTATTCAAATTTTTAGAATTGGTTCTAATTTTGTTGAATTGCATAAGTATGTTAATAATATAGTGTTATCGTGTGCAGGAATCCATTTGATAATCCAGAGGCGTATGATATCATATTTAGTATAGACATATGGCACAACCTCGTCATTCAATACATATTGAAGATAATCACTTGTAGATGTTCGAATGTAATACATTTAGAGTGGGCAACAAGGCGATGGAAGAAACACGTAATTAATAATGTATTTCAGACTGCAGTGCCATTAGGGACAAGAACAATGTAGTTGGCATTTGCGGAGTTTTTACAACATTTAAACTAACCTGATAGGTTATTTTTAGGGATATAAATTGGTGTTAATTAATTGAAATCGTGATTTAAATAATATCCTGATTCGCTCTCTTGCCTCGGAAAGAATAATATCATTTCAAAATCGATGAAGGAATTAATCGAATGATTGGTGTTAAAAAAACGTACAGTTTTCCACAGATTTATGGAGACGTGAGCATTATCACAATTCATATAGGGACTTTAATCACAAACTTTGCTCACACATGCTTACTGTCAAAAGGAAGATTAATATTTTAAAACAGTTGAGAACGATGATGGGACTATTGAGTCTATTAGGAACATCTTCATTTCACTGCGAATCTACAATATAATCCAAAATAGACCCATCTTAACACAAAAGTTCATACAACTCCTTGTGGAAGATTCCGAAAGGATCGAAAGATCAAAGCACACACAAAGAAGTTTATCTTCCCTACCGATAAAGATCACCGTAAAAGGAAGCACTTGGGGCTCCAGACATTATTGGTTTTATCAATTAAATATCCACGATCTTTTACTTCATCTTGGCAATTTTTCTGTGTTATCAGAACGTAAAATGAGAAGTTCAAGATGATAAAAGTGAACAGCTATAAGATTAAACATCAAAATAATGAATTTACATGTAACCACAAGAAATTAGCAGTCGTCTTAAATAATATTAATTTTATTAATAAATAAAATTAAAAAATAATTTAATTAAATTTACACAATTAACATGGTTTTCCGACGTTTTCAAAAATTTTCCATAAAGTTAAATAAATATGTCAAAGTATCTTATAACTTTGCCATAATGTCTAATAACTTTGTCAAAATGTTTAACAATTGTGTCAAAAGTTTATCACTTTTTGAATAATGTTTAATTACAAATCAATTTGCGCAAAAATCAATTTTACATGAATTCTGAAGATAGGCTATAACTTTGCTAGACGAGGACAGTTTAATGATGATACGGGTTCTACTTTCAAAAACAGAATTGAAAGTCTGGGTTGACTCTGAGTGCTCTCGCAAAATTAATATGTCAATTGCTCTTCAGAAGGTAACTCACTCAGTTGAACAATTCTCTTGTTCAACTGAAGCTTCTTCGTGATTTGAGAATTTGTCCTACTTCTATCGAGGAATTAATATATGCGGATGACCTGGATTTTGTTTTCGAGGTATCAATAATTTCAGAACTGCTCTTATTCATGCTCATATGGTGTTTGGAGAGTGATTCCTTAAAATAAACGAACAAAAATCGAGGTTGATACAATCAAATGGGAAAGCAACTCACCGATGAGATTTGAAGGTGAGCAAATAAAGTCCGGTCTTTGTTAGCGACCTGAAGGAAGTTCAACAATTACACGTCTGAGATTCGCGCATGTCAAGACAAGTAAAAGTACGACTATGTAGTGAATTCTTCCAACTCATACTGCTCTACATCTCGGGTACGTGGGGACTAACTCGAACATGTGTTGATAATTTGATTGCTTTTGACAGAAAACAACTACTGACTCCACTAGGAATACACTACCAAATCGTGATAAAAAACCTGGATAAAATGATTACTAAGCTCCGATGGGGATTATTTCGGCATATAATACGGATAAATCATGTCGTTCCTGCATACGATATTTTGGAATCATTATCCTCTGTTCAGGGCTTTTTAGAAGGAAGTCAGGAAACAAATTTGACATCAATAATGAACATCGATCTAAAATATTCTAATGGACGCAGAGATCTAAACAATTTCCGAAAAATCGCTATCTCGCTAAGAATGTGGTTGTGTCCAACAGTCTCAAAGGTAATTTGGCCCGCATTTTATCGAACTACACCTTCAGGCCTTCCGGATAGATAACTTTGGATCTATCAACCTCAATGAGATTATAGTTCAAGCTCGCATATACTCCAAGCTCGAGATTATACTCCAAGTCGTCATCAACGTCAATCACACCCAATTAATGCTGAAACGCGAGCTCTAAAAAAAACGAGAAATAATCTGAAGAACCTCTAAAGACAATATGTGGAAGTAACTGAAAGAATATCAAAACCAAATAAAGAAATCACGCGGAACATAACAAAACACAACAAAGAACGTTGGCAATCCATGCTCAGAAAAGCTAGGAATAATACTTTCTTCACTGTATTATGGAAATCGATAAGGATGCACAAGAAATGCTCTCCACATTTAAATGGACATGGAGAGCCATGACATTGTGAAGTACTATGTTCCATTAAAATCGAAGCTAGCCAAAAAAGGGCTTCAAAAATTACGAAACAATGGACTTCTGGAAAGTCCCAGTCTTCATTACTATAATCTTTAAGAACCGAGGCACGTGCCGTTCGACTACGAAGATTCAGTTATACTGCCGATACGCACTTACATGGGTTCGAAGAAGAAACCTCCTGCTGAAGTCTCTCTTGGGACGTGTAGGGATCACGTGATTAGTTAGTTTGGTGTTACCGTGGTCTTTGAAATTTTTTATTTCATTATTTATGACACTCTGTCTCCCACATGTTAGTGAGGTTGGGAAACGAACAAGGAGGCAACTGAAAAGGTTATAACTGTTGTTAGAAAATATCGTGGCGAATTTTCCAACACATTTGTAACTACAAAAAACATAGAATCTTTTGTCTAGGTGTCACTATCGAATTTGATTTTCCCTTCATAAGTTTGACATTACATGCTTACAAGACTTTTCTGGGTATTTTCCTTCACTACTACTACCAAAAAATTTAAAAAAATTTACGTAAAAAGAAACTTGAAAGAAGCTGCTTTTCAGTTTTTTCTGGGTATTTTCCTTCACTACTACTACCAAAAAATTTAAAAAAAATTACGTAAAAAGAAACTTGAAAGAAGCTGCTTTTCAGTTTTACTTGCATTTATTATACCACATAGATTGTCAAGAAATAAATGTGTAAAAAACTAGCTATTAAGTGACCCCAGCATCCAATAAGGATCAAATTCTCTCCATATGATCCGTTAAGAATTCTAAGGTATTTCGGAAGTATCTTCGCTAGTATATATGTATTACTTGATAAGAGTACTGTATCTTTACGATACTTAGTCTGTCTATTGAAGATACGAGCTGAGAAAGTAGTATGGAATAAGGTAAAGCGTAACCCAAAGTATTCATATGCTTATGGGAAATGTGGAAGTTCTTTTAACTAACTGAATAACTAAACTAATACTTTAAGGTTCTTTCTCAATAATTAAGTGAAAATTAAGCAAGATACTTGAGATCAAAATATCAGAACTTAAAATTGTATTATATATAAGAAAATTATATATTCAATTTAATTATTTTTATTTAAATAAATCAATTTCACAACAAACAGAAGATTGACAAACTCCGCTACATGTGTAACCATTAAAAGAAACTCAATCCCCACGACTAACTCGGTCAAGATACTGGGTGTAACTTACGACCCACTCTTGACCTTCACCAAACACATCGACAACGTCATCTCTTAGGCTCAACGAAAGCTAAATTTTGTTAAAACACTCCTTGGACAATATAAGGGCTGTTTCAACTCAAATTTGGACTCGCTCTAAGTGCACTATATTCAACCGTCACTAACTTACGGGTATGCTGCATGGGGAACCAACCTATCAAACAGGAATATAGAAAAAAAATCAATACCTTCTAAAAAATGGCCAGTAAGGCTTTGCAAAGGTTTTCTTGGACACTTATAAACCCTACAGCTTTTAAGGAATAAGTGAGGAAAACCGTAGCCTTACTACCCTCCAAAAAAGTCTATTTAATTAGTTTGAATTTTTTTAATTTCTTTTTTGATTAATTTCAAATTCGTTATTTATTTTATTTATTTAACCCCAGTACCACCAGGAAAGATAGGTCAAAACTAACTAATTAGGTGATCCCAGCCTCCAACAACATCCAAACTCTCTTCATTTGGTNTAATTAGTTTGAATTTTTTAAATTTCTTTTTTGATTAATTTCAAATTCGTTATTTATTTTATTTATTTAACTCCAGTACCACCAGGAAAGATAGGTCAAAACTAACTAATTAGGTGATCCCAGCCTCCAACAACATCCAAACTCACTTCATTTTGTCTTCTGATGAACCAACCACACTCTGGAAAGGTCTTCTCTTTTTTTTGCAAAGGCAATTTATTACCGACCGAAATTCCTCTGCATGGTTCAGCTTTTAATTGAGTGGGTTTCCCAGTTCCTTCAGAAACGTAGGAAACCCTGGCCATTTTTCAACGTTGCCTCATCAGAAACGAGGTCGCCAATGGGGATGTCCGTGTGGTGCATAATTCTCCGCCTAAGAAATTTCAAACGGTCCACCCTCGAAGGGGGAATCGCAAACCTCAGGCAGAGTAGGCATATTCAATGGTAAGCACGACGATATTCTGTGCTGCTCGTAGTATAATAGCAAATTAATAAAGGAACCTTCCAGAATTTGTCATTTTTTCTTAAATGTACTCAGATTCCTTAATTTTATCCAAGGCAGGATTCCACATCATAACCATGGATTAAGTCCATTAATCCGTCAGTTCATATATCCTTTAAAAAATTGGATGATAAATCACCACTCCTCTTGAGTAGATGAAGTTCAGTCACGTTAAGTTACTAGTTTTCCCGCTTAAAAAACCAAATATTGTAATCTTATTTATTTAACCCCTAGCCTACAATATTTGTTAAGCACAGCTCAATCATAACTAATTAATCCAAGCGATTCTAGAACTCGTCACCATGGAACGAAATGTTGTTCCAGTGGAATTAATAGATGAATCCGTTTTAATGCCGGCCAAGGACTGGGTGTCTCTTGAGTAAGGTGGATCCAATGACGCCACCCGAGAAAAAAAAGACAAATATTCAATCAATTGGCCACATTGAAAAACATGGCACCACAAGGTCGTAAATAATTTTTTCAACATTGATTTCTAATGAATTATTACAATTTATTTTGATTATTATTTTTAAATTATTCGAATTTTTTAAAAATTTATTTTTCTCATAATTATAGCTTGTGTAGAAAAGAAGATACCTTTAGTGGGCTATAATGGTGGCTCTCTACCACCTTGAAAAAAGACACTTTGTTTCGGGACTACCACAAGCATGGCCAGAGAGGACTACTTTTTTCTGGATGCTCTGCTGTTTCCCAGTTAACCTAGGATAACCACACCAACCGTCCTTGAAGAAGACACTAAAGAATCGGGAGACGCCAGGACCTACAAGACATGACAAGGACTCTTTAAAAATGGAAGAAGTTCGGAATTTGTTACTCCTAAAGGTAGTTTAACCCAACATTGTTAAAGACAAGATTCGACCCATCTACGTGTGTTGATGCATATTCTCCGAAGAATTTGGCTGCTCCTGTCTCTGACCCAGGTTATGCTTCTAAACAATCCGAGGATCAGGAGAGAAGGCAATACTGAGAATTTCGGTGGATCACCTGTTTGTCCCGTTTTTGTTGAGATGTCAAGAATCCTTGCTCACAAGCTGACGATCTTGTCCTCTAGATCGGCTTAATTATCCAAAGGGTCACCAATGATCCACGTGACTGATTTGTTTGGGGGCCATATCTCGATAGCTATCTTCAGAGGAAACAGCATGGCCATTAAATCTTCCTACATTAAGTGCTCTTTTAACATTATTCTTCTTTTTATTCAATCATTTCAATCAATAATGTTAATTCCTATGACAAGGTATCCTTTATCTCCTCTGGCATTGAACACGCAATGTGAGTTACCTTTCATGATCACGAACCCAATGTTCTGAAAGAGTTATCGCTTCATTCTAGCCAAGACTTTTCGGAAATAACTCTCGCGGTACACTAATTGTAAAATTTAATCAACGGTACAAATAAAAAATTAAATTTTTTCGAATACGTAAAAGTGAGGACAAAAATTGGTAATTTAATGTGCAAATTTTTATTAATTTTCCAAAGTAGACAAATCGTATATATACCAACAGATGTGCAAATCTTGAAATTCATCGAGTTGTTTCTTCAATAGAAAATAAGACATTGTATTCTATATTCTCTTACAAAAAACAAAGTCGACGGGAAACAGAGTTATCTGACAAAAGTATCTTCAACAGGGATTATCAGGTTTTCGCCAATGGTATGAGGTTGCAGTTCATTTGCTATCAATTCAGAAATCAGATATAAACAGTTCAATGATCCCGTTGAGCTCACAATAGTATCACTAAATAACATTTGACTAGATCTACAATACATAGTAAAAACTAAATAATACTTGTGTTGTTTTTTCAAACGATAAAATAATCTAGAGTTTTTTGGAATAGTCCGGATCCTTGAAAGTATATTATCTCTTGAAAAATCCATGCAAATTAGTTTCTTTTTATCATTGCATGTAAATCCAAATGACTAAAAGAATCTTTATATAATTGACGAACTGATTTACCAATTTTAAAACAAAAAAATGTAAATAAATTTATTCAAATATTTATTTGGCTTGCGGCCACTAGAAATTGTCTCGAGGCACACTGTTGACAATTTCTGTTCTAGGCTCACCTTCCGGTGTCCTGCAAGCCTCCTGATTGACCTGATAAACTGAGCAGTCATTGGGTCTAAAATACGAGCCGTCTCAAACAAGATCGACTTGAATGCGACCGACTTCAAATGTCATAGTACTTCCTTTATTCAAAACTTAATTGGTGCTCTCTGCGAAACTTGCGCAATGATGACTTAAGCAGATTCACGTAGAGAAAGTGTGTGTGCACGTTGAATCCCAAACAAGACACCTCCATTGGCTCTACGACATGGTCTTTACGCCAACGGCCTCATGTCATCGCCTCTGTCAAGACCGATGAGTAAACCTCACGACACTCGAGTTTATCATGGCGTGACAAAGAAATCTCCCGGACAAGGGAATTTGCAATTTTTATTATTGCAAATTTCTGCTTATTTTATGAACACGATTTGACTAATATGTTTAAAAAATGAATCATTATTTTTTTATAATTTTAATTGAAGTTTAATTTTTTCTAAAATTTGTTCTTTTATAGCTATTAATATTTGTAATTAGGTCTCGTTGGGTCAATCCATCATTTGTACAAAGATTGAAAAGATAATAGATATCAGAAAAAAGTCTTTAAGAATGAATTCACTCATTAATTCTTCAACAGTAATGTGGATCAATCTTTTTTATAAAAAAATTAAAAATTTAATTAAAATTAATATTAAAAATCAGTACAGTCTGACAAAGATTAGGTGCTCTTAGGTATGACCTTCAGTGAAGTTGCTAACTTACTGATCCCAGTTCTTGCATTCACAGTGAAACGCATCCTGTCATCGGCTATTGTGGGAACCCATCCAGTAGAGTGGAAGGCGGAGCTTTTTTATAGTTGAAAAATGAAACAGTCTCTCTCCAGTAGTAAAGAACTTTTTTGATTCGAATAATGATTGGATTGTGATCGGAAAATAAATCATAATGCACCGCCCAAGATGTGTCCGGTACAAGGTTTGGGGAACAGAAGGTAATGTCTGGGGGCGTTGATGGTTTGTATTCCTTGTAAGAAGTCCTAGTGTGCTACCTGGGGTTGTTGAGGATTGTCAGAGAGGTGTTCATTGAATATTTATTTATTTTATTTATTTAACACCCAAGACCACGGTAAAACCAAAACTAAATATCACGTGATCCCGATGCGCTCCGCCAAAATCCTCATTCTTTCCCGGTGCTCCTCCCTCGTACCCTCGTAATGGGCGGCTGACTGTATTTGCAGAGCCACCTTCCTGCATGCCGGAGTTTTGTTTAATGAGGGCCTCCAGAGTAGTCGGTCCGGTTCTGTGTCTCCCACAAGACTACCGCTCCGTCATTCTGAAAGCCTTTTTTTGAACGTCCTAGATTTTCTTACTGCTCGTCCATTATAATGAAGGTACCAACGAAGCACACGCGTACGAGAAGCATGGTTCGATGGATTGTTTTTAAATGTTTAATATTAAAATATATCTATAAAATTAATTAATTAATCAACAAAATTAATTAATTAATTTATCGTGAACAAATGCGTCTGGTGTGATTAACTAAGAAAAATTAAAGAAATTAAAGGAAATCAGTAATATATGGTTTTCCTATCAATAACGAAACTCCGTCAATCGCTAACGAAAATAGTCAGTCAATAACGACAATAGTCAATCAACAACGACACTTGGGCAATCAATGGAGGAGACATTAGTCCACTTGACAGATTTCATCTAAAAACTCTCTAAAAATATTATTTTCCACGAGAAGGCCTATATTTAAAAAAATATAAAAATCTACAATTTTTTTGTAAAGAACATGAATTAGTGCTAAAAACAAATGAGGTATACCTTAAATTCACAATTTAGTAGTCAGAACGTAATTATAATCACTTCGATAGAGACCGACTATTTCCAAAAATTAGGCGGAGTATTACGGGATTTGTATGGATCTGATTTGGATAATTATCTCAAATTGTTTATTTTGTCAGGTATTTTTTAATTTAATTTCCATAGGCAAAGAAATTACTGAACACGAAACCGCCTATAACACCGATCTGGCTAGAAGGCCAAGGTATCGCTATATTGTAGACTTAAAGAACTATGGAGATAGTCAGACATAAATGATTGATATTCAAGTTATGATTTCTGATATTAAAGTTTAGATTTTGCTTGTTGTGGATTCTCTCAAAATATGTTATGGTTTAGCTGGCTAAAAATAATCGACCAGAAGATATTATGTCGTTTTATCAAAATATGTCTTTTTATGGCAGTTCGCCACTGATCTTACATATAGACAATGGTAAGGAATTTTGCAATCCCTTAATGGGGGATTTATGCAGAAAATACATCATAGAACATGTCCGAAGTGGGTTACGAACCTCTGGATTTAAGGACAAGTCGAAAGGTAAAATATAAGTTATAATTTTGTAGATTTAACCAAAGTAATAGGGAAACTACTATTATTTGGATTAGCCACGTGGTGCCAACGTTATTGTGATGCTATGTGACTACTTGAATTGAAGAGTTTTTGTTTGTTTCCTATGTTCCTCCTCTTCCTTTTTGGCTCCAATGAGGTGAATTATTAGCGTACTTCATGTGGGTTCACCATCTCTGGTGGCGCCAGATATAATCCAAAAAGGACCATTAGTCAATAACCATCCAGAGGAGTTCTCCCTGGATCACCTCCTTCAAGTCCGAGCATGTGAAACTGCTGAGGGAGGCCGGGATCACCTGATTTTTTTCATGCTGGCTATAACAGTGGTTTTCTGACTAAGTAAATAATTTTAAATTCATCTTGCAAATGGACAAAACGATTAACCCAGGAGACATTACATTGACTCAGTTTTTTAACTAAAAAGCATCGAATTTACTATGCACTGTTGTTAAAATTCGTCTAGTTTTAAATTTGAGTATAAACAAATCTGACTTGAGGAATAACAGGGAAAGTATTGGCCACTAATACTAGAATGTTCTAATAATTTACTGTATGTTTGGGATGAGCTACATTGGGACAATTCAAGTACTTTTCATTCTTAGATGTATTTGTTTTGCAACAAAATAGAAAATTTTGTTGTGATAATCCAACAGGACTGTCCTGTAAACATAAATCGGGTTGTTATGCACGACTAGAATGTCTCGACCTGCAGTATAACTTGAATTGTATTTGTTAATAATTATAGATTAAGTTGATTTTGACTAGTAATACATTGTGGCTACTATCTCAGTTCTGGATATCTTCCATTTGAAGTAATCATGGAGGTAAGGGACCCTTAATATATCATATTATTGATAGTTTCTCATTGATCTTTAATACTAACCCTATGAAGTTAGAAATCAAAACAAAAATGCAGTTGGTCGATTGTAGACTCCCGACTATTTGGTCAATAATTTCCTTTCTCTTCTTTTTTTCAATATATATAAACGTCATTGGATTTTCCTTACGCAAGAGACGCCTAATACCCCGGTCGGCATCTTGAATAGATCCCTTTCTTATTTACATTCCAAACTGAGTCAAGTATATCAGGAGTTATTGAGATTGATTCGACCAGATTGAGAGTATTGGGACCACACACTCTCACTGGATTGTAAATTTTAAGATATGGGATATATGTAACTTCATAAGCACAGAGCAGGAATGACGATTGTTTGCTGATTATGGTGACTCCCATTCAATTTGTTTTAATTAAGAATTCCATAAAAAGATATTTCTACGTGAATCTACAAAATATCAATATTGAAGTGATATTTATGTTACAACAAAAACTGTAGTATCAAATCAAGCTACCAAGAATCAGTGGATTTGGTCATTACAATAGGGCTGTGAAAAATGTCTCCGTTCAAAAAGCTGAATGACGATTAACTGAGTCATTAAATCGAGAATTGATTATTTGTGATTTACAAGACACGTCTCCTGATAGCCAGAGCTTATGCCAAGTGTTTAGATGTTAGCTTTCACTTGTTTTGTTCCACAGACAACCAGATCTGATGGTTGGCTCGATGTTCAGGTTGTACATATATCCTAGAGTTAAAATAATAGACTTTTTTTGATTTTGAGAAGCATCAGTTATACAAAGTTGAGCTTCAGGATTGACGCGATCTCGAATGTGGATTTCTTTTACGACAGAGACAAGTTTTGGGGTATAGTCAGTTAGTTTTTTGAATCTAAAAATTGTTGTAGATTATTTCTCTGTATTCACAGTGTTCAGCCATTCACCCGGTTAAAAATAGGTTCCAATTTTTCTATAGCTGTCACACGTATTTTTCTTTGCTAGCTAGGATGATGTTGTATATGTGAATTAGTGTCAGATTGAACTGTATATCATGCAAAGAGAAAAATAAAATGACAAGGAGATCCTTGTAGTACGTCATTGGGATGGAATTTTGAAAAAAACGACATTATTTTTTAATCGTCCAAAATATATTTTGAAAGTTCATAAGTTGGTAATTGTCGATAAATCTCTTTTAAGAACGTGTTGGGAGGATTCCAGTGGAAGGTATGCTATGACCGAATCTAGTTTCTCCAAGACTTTCGAAAATTTGTATATTTAGGAAGTTGGCTTTTACGAGGAAGGAGACTCCTTTGGTTTCAAAATAGAATGAATTTGCGATAATCTCCATATTGTTGGAATTCATTCATCGAAAGGTTGTATATCTGAGTAAGAGCTATGCGGACACGGGGACCAAATTTCTTCTAGCATTTTATCTGGTCAGCTGGAGTTCAAACACTGTAATTAAGAAAGTAACTAGATAGTGACAATATCATGGGTTCAATAGTGGAGACCACTATTTACTGGAGTAACTATATTTGAGATTACTAAGAGTGCTCTATATTTTGCTGTAATTAAGAAAGTAACTAGATAGTGACAATATCATGGGTTCAATAGTGGAGACCACTATTTACTGGAGTAACTATATTTGAGATTACTAAGAGTGCTCTATATTTTGCTTACCAGAGCCTAGGTGAAATTCATCACGTCACTTCAATCTCTTTGCTGGCACTGTTTTTGATCTTATTGTCGGTTGTGGTGTCCCTAACCTACTGCGTTTGATTTAGTGACCTTAAAGATGACGAGTTGTAAAAAGGGTTTCACATGGGTCACCTGCTCGTGGAGAAAGCTGCCTACAATTGCAGCCAATAGACCCTCTTCTCGCCATGCAAATATGCATTATTCTGCGTGGTTGTGAATATGGACAAGCTTACCCAGTTCCTTCAGGAATATCATTAAAAATATATTGTTACATTTTTATAAACTAATTAGAGACTCAGATTGGCCTAGTGGTTGAGTATATGTAGCTAACTTGTTGGTGCGGGTTCGATTACCAGTGCTGTCTATTCCCGAAGCTCCGACCGGATTTGACAACTTACGATGTCATGGACGTATTATCAACAGGAATTTCCAAACATGAAATGATTCCGATGGAACGTTATAGAGCATCGTACGTATTGAGCGTCACTTAGAGATTCTCGTCTCCAATTGGATTAATTGGCTTTGGATAACTTGTTCTTTCTTGCTCTTAAAAATAAAGTCAAAATATGTGGCTGTCCCAAGTGAGATGTCGACATGTCGTCTTCATCTCATTAGATGTATGAAGGTTTTTTGATCAATTTATGGTTAAAATAAGGGGAACTTAACAAAAACAATTTAACTCTTAATGAATTCCTCTTTTTGCAAAAAAGCGTCTTCAATAGATGTAAAATTCACCCAATCTCAGTCACAAAGATCCGCTATAAAGAGGCCGAAGATATGAAAGAATTCCCACGATGAATGCATAAGTGATGCAGGTGCTAGCTCATCGATTGTTTGAAAATTAGGTATTGTACTAACGCAATGGTAAAACGATTACTCCCCCAGTTATTTGAAACGAAAACGACTTTAAACTACGTTTTCGGGGGCACTTCATTACCTAAAAATGCAACTGATCAGCACTATCAATTCCATCTTCCGGACCACTATCGAAAGTCTTAAAAATGTTAAATTTTACGACCAGGAGTGGGATCAAGCAACCTTACCCTTAGCTTTGGTGGACTGGGAATCCCTTCACCAAAGGATTTAGCGCACTCTGCGTATCTGTACTTTTTGACCACGTGCTATTTAGTTTTTTGTGGGACAATTTTATTACGATTTAAAGTGCTTAGGAGATTTAAAATAAGTAGTTTATTATTGATTTGTAAGAAGAAAAGTGTTTAAATAAACAGTTTAAAAAAATAAAGTTTTGATTTTTTACCCACGTGGACTGTCTCCCATTGTCCCCCATTTAAGGGATCTCTGAGTTCTTGTATTAATGCCTAGAAATGACTAAAGTTGAAAGTTTTTGAAATTAGCATTGAAGGTCACGCCACTTGACAGGAGTGATATTAATCGAAATTTCACGAAATTCAAAGTCTTCATTTGTGATCCCTGGGGGGACCTAAGGTCAAGAAAAGTATGTCAGTCTTAAAGGGGCAACATATATGCAAGTGCGTACCCGAAAAAAGTTGGGGCAAGTGGGGTCAAATCCCGGAGAATCTGTATCTATTCGAGGACCAGAAAAAGTGCTTGTTTTAAACCCAAGTTAAACACTTTTAATAATTTGGTTTCAGAAATTAAAAAGCTATTTTTTAAATTGATTTAATAAGCTTATTTGTTAATTTTGTTTAAATATTTCAATAGCAAATGAGTCCCGATTTATTTGGAGTACCCACATGTCTTGACCACCTAGGCCTGACCACGTGGTTAATTTTTTGAGTGTCTAAATTTTTAAGTTTCAGGTGTTGATTAAGATGATTCTCTAACTCTCCACAGATCAAAGATATGGAGCATCTAAGAGTCAAAATGCCTGAATAGAAAGACCGTTACTGGTCCATCTGCGAAGAGAAAGGCTTCTGACCAATCAAACCAACATTGACGTGCCTGTATTGTTACCGGAAGATGCGAATGGAGTGGCACTTGCATCGATACCAATCCGGTCGGTAGCGTCCGGACCCACCTTGATGACGATACTGTCCGCACTAGTATCTCCATTCGACATGGACTGAAAATTTGTCAGACTCACAAGTGCAGGTGGGTGCTAACGTCTACTGTTATGGACATCATGCCATTTCTTGTCGAAGAAATGCCGAACGATTGGTATGGAATGCTACGTGCGTCGATCCCCTTTGTCTATCAACATTGTCGGGAGCGCGGTAGACACACTGTATGCTTCGGAAACCGCAATGAAAGCAAAGGAGAAAAAATACGAAGCGCTACACGATCGATTCACGTTCTGCCCCCTTGTAGTTATGACAGCATGGGGAATAACGGGAAATCGCTTCGTTTCCTGATGAGACTGGGACGCCTAGCTACAATGAAAAGCCACGACTCACGTGAGACTCAGTGGTTTCCCCAGTTGATCTTGTTGCAATCGTGAGAAG
Source organism: Dicyema japonicum (assembly GCA_011109175.1). Classification (NCBI taxonomy): domain Eukaryota; kingdom Metazoa; phylum Dicyemida; class Rhombozoa; family Dicyemidae; genus Dicyema; species Dicyema japonicum. The sequence continues at coordinate 348,254 of RDEW01000036.1, forward strand.
CAACGCAACGTCGATTACTTGTCATACGGACACTCGAAGAGAACAAGATACTCCCTCAGATTAGCGTTTAGAACTGCTTCTTCCGTGGGGCGTAAGAGTGAAATTTTCTTGTTTACAATGTGGAAATCATTCGTCTCTAGTTGTGAGATGATTTCAGGTTTTTTTTGCTTGCCCTGTATTACCAGGGCTCCACATCAAAGTAATGGATCTTTCAGGAGCTTCTAGTCTACTCCATCAATCCTGTTGAATTCTTTCACAAGATTTACTCAACAAGAAATGCTAGTTACTCAGAGTCCATTGTTCGATCATCTATTTGATGTTTATTTAACCATCCACCACCAGTTTATCCAACAAATATAAATATACGAGTTTGTTATTATCTATTCTTTTCTCCACAAGTTGTTCACAATCCATGAAGCTACCAACGGAGTCACTGGTTATAGTTCCAAGTGTATGACTCTTGAACACTTACATTAGATTTGCGAAAACAACCAACCTTCCAATTAGTCGACTCTAAGAAATCCTTATCAAATATCTCAAAACCATCCAAGAGAAAACTCCAAGTTTTTTAAAGAGAACAGTTTAACCTCGACTGCCAGTTTGTCGGTTTGAGATTGCTTAGATGGAAATAAAAAATGTTTTCCTTTTAACTAAGTAAACCTAAGTAAACATCTTTTCATGTGCTTTATCAGTGCAAAACGTTTTGGAGGCATTAGTATGCAACTGATCCATTCCAGAGCTCATCCTCATCAAAGAAGAGTTCCATTATCGGACAGCACTCATATTGGCTTTACTAATCTAACATGATACCTTCAAAAACACGACATGGATGATGCCTTCTACATTCCCAGGCTACATGACTATCAGGAGATATCGACCATCATTTCAAATAAAAATAATTATTGCTCTTATCTGCTACACCACGATATTCAAATAAAAAAAATTTATTTCCTTTGTGAAATACCTTCTCAATAATCCCTCACAAATATGAGAACATTCTTTTCCAATGTGGTTTCAAGAAAAGTTAATTCACTGCCAGATACCATTGAACATTGTCAATTTTATATAAGCGGTCACCGATCAAAAGATAATTTTTGACAAGAAAAATTTACAACTTTGAAATCCCATATTTAAACGATGTCTTGCAAATTTATTAATAGTTGTCACAAACTATTTAAATCTATTATGAACCACTCTATTACCGTTAATCTCTGTTTTTACATGTTCTATTGTTCCGACAACTCACTAATAATACGGAGAATCTACCCCACAAGCATTCCGATCAATCTGATAAAATCTGACGCTAGACACCTCAGTGGAGATCGGTTGGAAAACAAACTGGTCCAGGATGCCGTGGTACTTCGTTCTTTTCATATATTTGGTGGTGCTCGCTACACCAATAAGTAAATTATATGAAAATATCATATTAAAAATATTATTCAACAAAACTTCCATGTGCGACAACGTCAATGTGATGCTACGTGACTACTTGAATTGAAGATTTTTTGTTGTTTCTTTTGTCCTCCACTTCTTCTTTGGCTCCAAGGAGCTTGAAATGTTAAAGTACATCATATAATTTACCATCTTTGATGGCGTCAGATATAATCCAGAAAGGATCATTATTCAACACCATCCTAAGGAGCTCCCCCTGAACGGCACTTCCTTCAAGTCTGAGCATGTGAAGACTGCTGAAGAAGGCCGGGATCACTTGAATTTTTTCATTCTGGCAATGTGTACTCAATGGCTGCCCCCTTACTTCAGACTGTGATTATGAATACAAATATGGAACAACAGACAAAGGATTGGTGTAAAGAAAACTAAACGTGGATCTGAACGTATTGAAAGCAGTACCATTTTATCTTTTCATGGGTGTTAATCAATCGGTCTGCCTGATGAACATCTACATTCTCTGCTCGGATATAATATTGACGAAGAACTAAAAGAAGCACGCAAAGTAGCCTATCTCATGCTACAATGCGCAGGCTTAAAAATGCAAGAATGTCGAAGTTCGAAGAAGAAATTATTAACGTGGGGGACTATATACTCTTTCGGCAAGATGAAGATGCAAATCCAATAAAATAGGCGATATGCACTATATGACCGAACTTTGGAAAATAAATATTTGTATACATTTTTGTTTTCGACTCTAACACAGTTAAATTTTGACTAAATTTTTGTTTATTACAAATTAAAAAAATTTATTTGTTTGTAATAATAGTTTGGCAAACCATAAAAACAATAGATATACTAATCGATAGTATACGCACACTATGCACACTATTATATTCCACACAGTTTCCTTTTTATTGACTGGAGTTAATAAGTTTTTGTGTTAGACTTACATCAAAGTCATACTGATAATTCGATGGACTTTTTACTGGGGTGATACAGCTAGATTAAACACGATAAGACTTTCGGGAGTTAAAATGATATTTTTGCTATCAAAGTAATGTTGTGGATCATTAGGACTTCTATTAACTACTGGACTCGTTTCAGGCGATCCGGTAGTGACCGGGCCCCCTCCACGAATTGTCTCCAAAAATTATCTGCAGATGAACTTGATGCACTTTCTTAGAACTCATCTCAATTTTTTCCCATGATTAACCTCTTCCCCAAATTAGTTCTTATTTTTTTTACGAAAAATATGAAAAAACACATTCTCTCCTCACTGGCAAGATGACATGGAAATTATAATTTTTTCCTCCAATCAATAGGGTGTTTCTACAACTTCGGGGACGATCCTCTTTTACGCCTGTTCGGAATGATGTCTGAAGATTGTTTCATTATGGACAAAAAATTACGAAGTCCTCTCTATTGAAGTAACATATATCTTCATAAATCTTTAACGAGTCGAATGTAAAATACTGTGTTCGATTTCAAAAAATGGCACCAAGTAGAGGTAATGAAGCAAGAGATATTTGTTTCTTTTAATTTGTCGATACAAAGTGCAAGGTGACACTATTTGACTATACAATCGTGAATGCACAGTCCGATATTTAAATAGGAAAGTGAAACCTATTTCTTAGATAGCCTCTTTAATAACTACGTTCAAATTTGAAAACTACAACTTAATATGTGTTTTATACGAATTAATATAACGTGGTATGATATTTACTACAGAAAAAGCACTAAACTACTGTTCCTGGATAACTATGAGTCAATGTCACTTTTGTTTATTTCTGTTGAAAGCTTCATCCTACTACGATGCCTCTGCTTTACAAATGATTCCATTTTTAGTGATTGCTCACTTCGGAACTCAAGTTTCTATTGGGACTTGCTTGTGATCAAAAAAAATCTTGATGCCTTTATTCTAGCGCTTCCCAATTGTAGGTGTTCGCTCTCTTTTTGGATGCAAGAAATTTTAAGATGAGAGGAAAAATTTTAAAAATCATTATTCTTGTACATATATGCAAATGATCTTCAATAAATTATATAATAAAATTTTGAATACATTTATATTTTTTAATAATTTATTATTCAACGCTAGAGATAAAAAAACTCGTTGTTATCTATGTCAACGTGTCTTAAAATTCGAAAATGAAAGAATACAATGTTGAATATGGTTTTACGAAAATAATATTGACGAAATTGATACACCACAGAGCGTATTTTGTGGTGCAAATTTTTTATATTTCAATTTTGAAATCATCAAAGCTGAACAGACATTTTACTTTAAAACTTTTACACATTTAATAACTTTCAGGATAATAACTTGAATGTTGGCATGTGGTTAGGTGTTGGGCTTAAGTGGCTTATGCTACGGGTTCGAATCTAGCTGCTGTTCACCTGGTGGAAGGTTCCACGCATCTACGATGCAGAACGAGTTTGACGAGTGACGCCGTCATCAGTGAATACTCGCTGCGGAACTGGATTGTCTAGAAAGGACACTCACACAAGAAAAAGAATAAAAGAAGTGAAGATCATTCCTTGGTATTACGATTAGTTAAAATTAACTGTTCTTTACTTAAATAAAGTGTGTGTCCTGCCTATGCGGAGCTATAAATACTATGGCTCTCGTGAAAAGGCTTTATATATATAACTTGAATGTTTGAAGGCTAATGGTCACGATATCCAAGAAACGCTTCCGATGCTTGGATTTACCTGCATTGACAAAAATTCTTAGGAGATTTCAAGTTGGGTTTCCGACCCTTACAAAAAACTCAGTAAGTTCTGGTTCAATTTGCAACAACTTGGCTATGTGAATCTGGATTTCATCTCTACTATATATAAAAAATAAGTACCGAAACGCTTTTAACCTTAAAAACGATATCAGAATATCACTAGCAAACAAAAAACCACGTTTAGAAAAATTAAAACTAAAAGGCAGGAAAAGTCTCAAGAACCTAACTAACTATTTTTAATAAAATTCGAATTCTATTAGATTTAAAATCGGTTGTGCGAGGTTGGTTTTCTAAATTTTTGGGGGTGCGAATTCAAAACGAACTGGGAAGCTCTGCTTTATTCGCTTCCATAATTATGTATTATAGCTGTTATTTTCTTATTAAAATAAATCCTGTGTCTCTATTGGATGATTATTTTTCAAACATTGCTACGCTTCAAAGAATTGCTTATTTATAATAATTAGTGGAAAAACTGATTTTCTGGTAGAATCTTTTGACATTCTGAAAAAATCGCTATGTACACTAATCTACGATAATCTTCCGAATTTCTGCATCTGATACAACTTTTATTTTATTAGATGACTTTAATCACATATTTTGAATATACAGCGATTACTGACAACAGGCAACACAAATAAACTATTTTCGAGATCCCTCATTAGGAACATCTACAAAATTTTACATTCGNAGTGCTTATTTATAATAATTATTGGAAAAACTGATTTTCTGGTAGAATCCTTTGACATTCTGAAGAAATGGCTATGTACACTAATCTACGATAATCCTCCGAATTTCTGCATCTAATACAACTTTTATTTTTTTAGATGACTTTAATCACATATTTTGAATATACAGCGATTACTGACAACAGGCAACACAAATAAACTATTTTCGAGATCCCTCATTAGGAACATCTACAAAATTTTACATTCGTCTACAAATAATATCAAACCATCATATAGTAACAAGAAAATCACACTTTCCTCTACAAATAATATTAAACCATTACATATTAACAAGAAAATCATACTTTCCTCTACAAATAATATTAAACCATCATATAGTAACAAGAAAATCACTTTCCTCTACAAATAATGTTAAACCATCACATAGTAACCGGAAAATGTTACTTTCGTCCACAAATAATATTAAACCATCACATAGTAACAAGAAAATCACACTTTCCTCTACAAATAATATTAAACCATCACATAGTAACCGGAAAATGTTACTTTCGTCCACAAATAATATTAAACCATCATATAGTAACAAGAAAATCATACTTCCTCTACAAATAATATTAAACCATTATATAGTAACCAGAAAGTCATAATATCCATTCTTTACTGTGTCGTTGATTTTTTGGCTTTGGTCTTGATAATCATAGTAATTGTTTTATTCCATAGAAGAGATAAATTTAGTTATTAACAAACACTAATTCATTGTCTGGTTAACTTATTATTAATATGGGAATTTTTGGTTTGTTTGATGTTAAATGATATATTTTATAGTCTCTTGTATAATTTTTTGATAAGTCTACATTTATTTTTTGTGTTTTAATGACATATAAAGTTGACCTATTTAGAATTTGAATTAGTTTGCTGGATAATCATTTAGACTTAGTTAAATACAACAAATGACATTTGTCACATAATGGAGAATGATATACTATGAATGAAGTAGACCATGTCTCTGGAATTAGTTATATGTAGTAATGTAATACAAGTATTACATGATTTCTAATGCCATCCACATTCTGGGAATAGATCTATCAAAAGCCTTTGACTCGGTTAACAGGAAAAAATTGATGACAGTGCTGGAAGGGTTTATTGACGAATCGAGTCTAAGAATGATTCAAATCCTTCTATCTAACACAGAACTCCTTGTGAGAGTTGGAAAACCTACTCAAGAAAATTTGAAACAAACACAGGCACTCCTCAAGGAAACTCCCTCTCTTCCCTACTATTCACAATATACTTGGAGGCCGCTATGAGGGAACTGAGACCATTATATCAAGGAAAAATAGAAGAAGTGATTTATGCTGATAATGTCGACCTAATTTCTGAAGACAAAGAACTCCTGGAGCATGTACTAGAAAAAGCACCAGATATACTTGGGAAATGGTTTCTCACAGTGAACAGTAAAAAAACAGAACGGACAGAGATAAGACGAATGAACAACTCACTTGAAGAAAAATGGAGACACATAAAGAAACTTGGCTCTCTACTAGGAGATACCGAAGACATCATACTGAGAAAAACATTGGAAAATGCGGCATCACAAAGGATGAAAAATCTTTGGCTAAAACGGAAAGGATATAACATAAAACAAAAGATTATGTTATACGACACCTTCATCAAAACCAATCCTACTATACAACTCTGGGACCTGGGCCACCTCTAAAGAGGAATTGGAGAGGCTAGACTCATTTCACAGGAATCATCTAAGAAACATAACTGGAATGTCCTGGCCATCCAAGATCTCGTGGAATGGACTGTACAATAAGTGTGACTGTACGCCATTAATCCACGAGATCATTAACTCTCGTTGGAGACTTTTTGGACACGTCCTGAGGTTGGACCGATATCCCTCCGAATATCGCAATGGAAGATTACTACTCCTCCAACGTAAAACGCTTTCGTGGAAGACCGAGAACTACCCTCCCGGTCGTTCTACAAAACGATCTGAAAGCCGTGAAAAAAACATTGGCACCTGGTGACGATCTGGAGTCACTGAGGTACCTAGCAAAGAACAGGAGAGCTTGGAGCAACCTAACTAATTCTCTTATATTTTCTGCTGCACATGCGAGGCTATAAATATTATGGCTCTCGTGAAAGTGCTATTAATAATATGATTTCTAAAAAAGAAAATAGTCATTAAAAATGACCTTGATTTGGAAAAAAAATTTATGTGAATTTAAGTAAAGCCATCATTATGGTATCTCACACACGAAGTAAAAGAAGACCATAAAAATTGTTTAAAAGACTGAGGCAATTAAATGTCTTGATTATTTTGCTAATAAAGATATAATGCAAGATCTTGTTTTGAATGAGTATCGAAAGAACTGAACTTGCTAATGATAAGAAATAACTCAAACAGAAGTGCTTCGTCATTCGAGAACGAAATCAGATTTTAATTTCGACGAGGAAATTATTGATGCTAAAATGGAGAGAATATTATATGTGAAAACATAAATATTACCTACAATGAAATTAATATATTTATTCCCTTCACAATCCGAAGGGCATCCTATTTTTTTAGTTCGGATTAATTAAATTTTACTGTACTTTTCATTTAAAAGTTCACGGTTAATGATGTATTGTCAATTTTTTCCACCTTCGAACAATTTAACAAAAAGTTCCCCAAGTTGACTACAAACTAAATATTTCTTGCATGAATATGAGCTCTCTGTGTTCCTGACCTTACACCAACCAGTTCCTTGCCAGTATGTTTGAGTTCAAAAGAGAACCATTCTATTAAAGTGAAGACCATCGGCCAGGGCCAAAATGAGGTCCCTGTTGGAGCATGTCGGAATCACGCGAAAGTTAGTCCGTGTTACTTCGGTCTTTAGAATGGTAATTTATTTATTTAATTTTCAGAAAATCAACATTTTGACTTTAACTCTCTTATGGTTTTCACGGTTTAATTGGGTGATTGCTGCTATGTGCTTTCACCAAACCCTACGGGCTTCAGCTGATCTTATATCTTGAGAGACACCCAGTACCTAGCCAGCATCCAAAAAATCCTTCTCTTCCTTTCTAAGGTTTCCAAATGGAGGATATGGATAGACGGGATGCGTCCATGAGAGACAGATTATACTCTATCAACTCTGAGGTTACTAAATAAATTATTAAACAGAAATCAAAACTGAAGGAATTAATTAAAAATTAGAAAAATGAAATTCTATAATGATTATTTCCTTAGGGAATTAAGTGCACTAACAATGTTATACATTACTGGGGCTGTTGTCTCTGTTATGGGAATATTTACTAATTTAATGATTATAATATTTATTTATTATGAACACACTAAAGTTTATAATTTTTGTATTTTAATAATTACCATTAATTACTCGTTATTTCTTTCATATTCCCTCATTTTTGTTTATTTTACACAATTAATAACCACAAACACATTCTCTATATTCATTGCCTCACTGATTCCATTTGTATTCCCCATTTCTCACATAATTAATACATTCGGAAAATATATATTCGTCATAATCACTATTTCTCGGTTTCAAGCTCTGCTTTATCCAATCAAGTCCAATATTCTTCCGTCCATTCGAAAATGTGGCTTAATTTTTGCGTATATTTTTGTCTTCTCTTGTCTTCTTCACATTCCAAAATTCTTTGTGTTGAAGACAAAGTCCACAAATTCAAGTTTGATCTACGTTTTGACTAATTTTGGAATGAGTCCTACTTATAACAAGGTAACTCATCACTTCCCATTAGATCTTCCACTACTGGTTGTACATACCATTAGAGTTCGCCGTCCCCTTAGTCAGTTTACTACTTCTCAACATAATGATGATGATTTACCTAAGGAAACTGTACAATCGTCAATTATATTTTTCAATTATAACACTATTTTTTATGATAACCACAAACACAGTCACAAATACATTGGAATTGATATGTAACGTTATGTGGGGACTTACTTTCGATTCCCCAACTCCAACTCTCCACCAATCCTTCATCACTCTTGTCCAGGCGAATGATTTAACGTTAACCCTCTCTGCTGCCTTGAATCCAATTTATATGTGTATTTGTGGATTTTTACAGTTCTGTAGAAGATATACTAATATTCCTCCTAAATTAGCAATAACATATTCTCTTTAAAATTTTTGGGGTTATTCTCACTTAACGTCGTTGTTAGTGCTCATCCGCGTGGCATTTAGCTTTGAGTCCGATTCCCACACTCCTACTCACTTGGTGGAAGTATTTCCACCCTGCTCTTAACCTTCTTCAATTCATAAAAGCGTCAGGAGACATCCAATGCCTGCCTGGTATTAAAAAAAGGATATTCCTCTTTCCTACTTGTGACAGGGGAAACGATGAAACCTATTTCACAGTTATTCGCGGTTATTGAGGTCAGTGAACACTCCTTAGAGGATATCTCTTAATTGTTCCTATAGTTATGACAGGTAATTTGTCTGTTTTTGTCCTGTACGATTGTTTAATGTCCTCATCTTTGATGTTTAAGTATCTTATTCCGGTTGGCTAAGGATTCCATGTTTTTTTGATTGTTCGTTATGTGACTGATTATCTGTCTCTTACTATTTGAGAGGTCGACTTTTGTTCAAGTGTTTCCGATAGTAGGAATTAGGTTTTATGAGACTGTAAGCTATCCAGATCGTATTTTCTTTATATTATGTGAGTGAATATATCCACGTTGGTCAGTCTTTGATCAATGCAAGAGACCACTTGGTCGTAGAGTCTTATATATTGACTATCGGATTCGTCCCATAGACTGATCATTTGATTTTTGTTTTATTGGGTTCTGGAAAAAACAATTTCCTCTACAGTGTCTTCACATGAAAATTATGTTATGCTGCCCCAAGTCCCCACCATCAAGGTCATCAGCAATAATGAAGAGTGGAATGTTTACAATATACTATTAAAACTTAATAAATAATTTCCCCAGTATTCTTCTCAATCAATCACTGTGCCTCGTCTGTCGTTGATACCCTAAAACGCCATATCTCCGTAAGCAAGTTGTTCTTTATGGCAAAACAGAAAAAATTGTTTTGCAGAATACTTCAAAGAACAGTTTTAATCAATTAATTCATCAACCTCGGATACATTGAGAAAAAGGTTATAATAAACAGCTAGTCACACAAGCTAAGAGTCTTTCAATATCACATATAAAGTGGGGCAAATAAGTAATGGCTAGTAAAATGTGATTATTTTCTTTCTACAAAAAATTTGTACGTTAATTAAAAATTAGATACTTCCGGACTAAACGTAGCGCTGACGCCGTCGGAGCCTGGGATGAATGGATGAATTTGTACCTGAATGCTCCGGTCAATTGTGATAAGCAAAAGTCCTATTTGTTTTGTGTCTTCGAAAAGAAGAAAGAGTCCCTTGAAAAGACGGAAGATGTAAGAAGGCTTGCCTGCCTCAAAACAGCCAGTTGTCACTCGACGGGGGCCTGGATGAGCGCTTACCCATCTGCCGAAATTGGAAACCTGTTGGATGATGAGGCTGTGAGAATAGCTACCTCGCTTCGTCTTGGTCTTAAATTATGTGCCGAAAGAAAATGCCGCTGTGGACGTTGGATCGATCCTTTTGGTTATCATCCCTTGTCATGCAAGATGAGTGCGGGTCGTTTTCCCAGGCAATCCTGTCTTAACATGACATTAAAGAATTCCCTTGCCTCTGCTGGACACCATTGCCTGTTAGAACCTGCTGGTCTTTCCCGAAACGATGGAAAACGCCCTGATGGGATGACTACTTTTCCATTCGCCAACGGACGAAACCTGATCTGGGACGGGACGTGTGTTGATACTTATTTTCCTTCTAATTTGGTTGCTGTTGCTTCAGACCCAGGACATGCTTCGAAGCAGGTCGAGGAACGAAAGAGGAGGAAGTACCAGAGAATTTCGGAGGAGTATCTTTTTGTTCCATTCGCGGTGGAAACGTCAGGAATCCTTGGCCCCCAAGCAGATGAGTTGGTTCGTAAGATCGGCTCCATGACTCAAGCTGTGACCAAGGATCCGCGAGAGACTGGTTGGTTCCGAGAACGTATCTCGTTGGCTATTGTTAGGGGAAATAGCATGGCCATTCAGATGCCTTAATTTAATTTTTATTCATTTGATAATAAAACCATTAAAAAAAAGTTATGAGATTGCATCTTTGTTTTTGATTTTTAACCATTCAAAAATTTTAATTGAATTTTATTGTGGAAAAAATCATGGTAACGTTAGGTAATACTCTAGTCTCGAAGAATAGAAACACCCACAAATCATGATACCTCCTCCCCATAAAGTCTTTTATTTATATAGTCCATCTTTGTGAAACGTGTTTGTTATTGTTCGATACACTCGTGTCTAGCATTGTTAAATCTTTATATAATTTTTTTTCTGAAAATGTTGGTAACTTTTCGAACGAGTATAGATCGAGAACGTCTTGTAATTTGTGTTGGTGCTCCGACCTGGATGGAATAATGTTGGTAGCAAATCAATTATATCTCCTAAAATATTTCTAATTGATTGGAATATTAAAAGTTTTAGAAAGCTTTCTATATCTTTTGCCATCTAGATGTTCTCGAACTATTTGCTTTGATTTGTAGTTGTTCTTTTTTTAAACATAGTTACTCGGAAATCTATATGAGCATAATACAATCTAGATACGTATGGAATAAATTGAAAATATAATCATGTGAATGAATAATTAATTTACCCATTGACTTGGAACGTAATAAAAACAAAAAATATTTAACAACAGGAATGTTGCCAGGACTTTTTTCCACTGAAAAAAATCAAATTTGAAATTCGCATCGATAAAAAATATTGAATCAATTAAACACTATTTATTTAACACCCAAGACCACGGTAAAACCAAAACTAACTATCACGTGATCCCGATGCGCTCCGCCAAATCAATAAGAAACTTTTATAGAGAACAGTTATTTAAATTTAAATATTTTTAAATTATGTGAAATATTTATATTTTGTTGTAAAAATTAAAATTTTAAATTTATGCAAGGTTGCCATGACTTATTTGTCCCACTGTAAGTTTATCCAGAGCCAGTGGGAAGAGAAGAAAACATCCAGTCCTTGGTGTTGTAGGATACCCTCTAATGGAATGGGGAAGGAATTGATTCTTTAGTCCCACCCTAGCACTGAGCAGGCACCTGTCTAGCAGAACAAGGGAAGAGAAAAAACATGAAAGTAAGAAAAACCTTTGCCAGTGGGGACTCATACCTTTTGAGTTTTATCAGAGGCACAACTAAATATTGGATAGAAACTTAGCAAGCTCACATCAAAGAGGGTGATATTGACTCTGTTAAGTATCCCCGACCTCACCAACTTATCCAAAAGTCTGACTTGATGCTAGTGGGTACCATGATTTCGCTCTCATAGATCAGGTTGATTCCTAAGGGGGTGATAAATACTTATTTTCCAATAAATCTGTGTAGTATAAAGACAAGAGTAAATATATAAACAACCGTCACAAAAGAGCATAATAGTTCTTAAAATATTCATAGGAGGTGATCATAATAGCACAAGAAGGGGCAACTTTGCATAACCGAGGAGTGAGTCCTACAATATAATAGTAATACTACCACGAAACAGAGCCAATGGGCCATCATTAGTCAATGTAGTTTTAATAATGTGGGATAAACACAAATTAGGATTTGTTAAATTAGTCTGCATTCCTGTTTTGAGGACATCAAAGGCATAGTCAGCACTGTCGAAATAAATCCAGAAATGAGTCCACAGACAAACGGAGTAAGATTACAATATTTGAATTCCTCATATAAAGGCCAATATATGACTTAATAACAAAATAATAAAACCAGAAAAGGGTACATCCCTCAAAAGAGAGGGAAAACAACCTCTCCAGAGGAGTCTGAGTCCCTGAGAAGAGGCTTTCATCCAAAGATCGTTGTACCCGTATTTACCAGACTGAAGAGAAGTACGGATAAGTTCAATGGGACTGAGAGTGGTGACTGTAATGACTGGGATAATAACAAATTAATACATCTGGCTAGTCCACCAGCTATCATTGGCTTGTATAAATCATCCCCCAAACAGTCTTTGATATGGTCGTACGAAGAAAAGTATAATACATTGTTGGGGATTGAGAATGAACTAAATATTATGTTGGTGACTACAGTGTTGCACCCAGTCCACGCCAAAGACAGCTCACTCCACTTATGCTGGCCATACAGCCATGCATTTGTATCCTTACTTTGAGGACGTCCAGTGGATTCATCAATATGCCTGTAATCAGTGAACCAGTCGTTGATGCAACTATTCTCTCATATAATCCAATTTCTCCTGTCATTTGTAGACAATTACTTTTAATTTTATTAATTATTTAATAAGTAAAATTTAAATTTTATGTAACGTTTTTTAACTTTGTGGTTTTTCTTAAGTGTCCGAGGTCATAATTTAAATTCTTTATTCTCTTTGTTATATTTTCGCAGTGTCATAAGGACTCACGAAAAAGACATGTGTGCAATAGAGCCACGTCACCAGCTCAACCAAACCTGGGGTGTCTCAGAAGCAATAATGGACAAACTAGATGCCTTCCATCGTAAGCAACTCCGACTGTTGCTTGGCATCAACTGGCCGAAAAAAATTACAAACAAGAATCTATACAAAGTAATGTAGGACGAAAGCTGAAAACTGGAGATGATCTGGATACGCTCGGAATAACTGCCTGTAACCGCGGAGCATGGAGGAAGTTGGTCAAGAGAATTGTGGAAAAAAATAACCTGAAGAAAAATACGCATAAGCGGAACCTTAATTAAATAAATTACATTTTTGGTTCTTCGAAAGTGCTATTAATTAATAATAAGGACTCAGATGCTTTTCGTTTTAAATCTCACTGTTGTCTATTTCGGATGAAAGTTGCATGCATCTACGACGGTCCCTAATAGACGAGTGGCGTCTTCGTATAGTGATTCCTCACTGCTGTACCTGACTGTCTACAGGGACTCACCACAACCAAAGAAGTTAATAAAATCCCTTCCTATATTAATAAACATAGCTATACTTAAAAAAATTAAGTTAATTTCTCTAATTACTAGAGATTTGTTTGACAAGGCACATGCGTAGGCTTCGATCCATTCAAAGTGACGATGTGTGATGTAACCAACAGTAAGGTGACGATTGTATGATGTAACCAAGCATTAGTGAATATTGTCTTACAATAGCGTTACTTACCTGTTTAATAATGATTACTCACTTTATAATACTGTAGTGGTTATATATTTTGTTGATTTACAATGTCGCCGTTATAAGATTATGTACTTACTATGTGACACATTCATGTGGTTATAACTCATCAAGACTCTATGCTGATCATTTATTTATCTACAATTCCTTATCGAAGGTGGCTGACAGGAAAGTAAAAGCCAAAACCGACGTTCACGATAGATCTGGCGTGGAAGGGAAGGTGGATACGTGATCGTTAATGGGGAACACAGTGACGAATTTGATTGTCCGGTTTTGCCATAAAGATAGGTAGTGACCCTAGCGGAAGCGCACCATGTGGACTCGAACTTCCAGAGAATAGGGAGGTTTTAATTCTATCAATTTAACGTAATATGCTACAGAAACTACGTTACCCATAAGCATATGACCCCAGGGTTCTTGAATTGTTAGCGTGCGTCATGTGGTTCACCATCTCTGGTGGGGTCATATAAAATTTTAGATTATATCCAAAAAGGACCATTAATAAATTCGTGGATCATTTTGAGAATCTTATGAGTAGCCTCATATCTGAATATGGGAATTCGATCTCCGAAGAAGCAATGGTTTGTCGAAAAACACAGGCAAATTCAAATACGAACAATAAATTGCATAATTATACTAAAAATGGCTCTACTACTGATTGTTGCTAATGATCTTTCAGAAGAATTTTTATCCTAAAATATACCGCTTTTAAGCTACAAAATCCTGCAATTGTAAACTTAATATGGTCATCCTGCTCCTTCGGAAACCAGATGCCGTGATTTTGTAAAGTTTCTCACTGAAAGATGGTTTCTAAAATTATTGAAACAATTTCAAATGAGAACATTATTTAATTGTCGACGAAACTGATGTAGGTAGAAAAAATATGTTAATTATATTTTTTGAAAATTTAAGAATCCTCAAAAAATGTTTAATTGGTTGTATTCCTATTGATTATCCCCTAATTCCGCAGATATGTGCCAAATTATTGACGATGTTGTTCGCAAATCTAATGAAAGAAAGAAATTTCTTTACTCATTTCAGATGCTGCTCCTTATGTGGTTTTTGCAGAAAAAATTGAAACAGTCGTATTCAAGTCTTTCATTACGTGTGGCACAATTGTTACAAAATGTACTTTCCGTATTTAATTTCATTATCCTGAAGTGGATAAATTAATATCATCTATCAAGGCACTTATTATTAGCACTCTCACGAGAGCCATACGCATGTGCAGCAAAAAATATAAGAGAAAGAGTAGGCTTTTCTGTCCTTAGCCAGATCCCTCAAGGTACTTGTGGTCAAAAATTATTAACTTTCTTGCACTTGTGGTCAACTTTTTATACCTATAATTAATATCAACGCGGAACCAGAAAAGTTAATTAATTTGAGGTTCCACTTCTTCCTGCATCTCAGGATACGCGCTATAAATCGTTTCCATCCTCCCCTGTTTCTCGCAACCGCCCTCAGATCCTCTCCTAATTTCAGATTCCTTCCTATGCACATAAGTTATTTGTCGACATCAATACGTTGATTTGTTTAATTTAGACAAGTATGATTCCATGGCCTGATTGGCCGGTCCCAATTCCGAACCTCATAGGACATGTCCAAAGAGCTCCCATTTCGCTGAAGTCACCTATTAGGTCAACAATTTAATTTTTAGGGCAATTTAATTGACTTTTTAAAGTCAAGGGCAACTTTTCGGTTACCCTCAATTATTACTAAAGCACTTAAGATAATAGTCACTAATATTACTTTTGCGAGTCTTGTTATGGAGAGTTTCCAGATCTTACCGAGTTAAGAATCTCATTTTTATATTTGATGGGTCATCAAAAAGGATAGCGGTAAGGTGATTGTTGGACTGTCACATATTTTCCTGTAATGGTTGGGGTAAAATTATTTTCCATCGCGTATTGACCGGGTAGCAATACCCAGTCGTACGACATGCCATGATGGTTTCCATCGTTCTTTGAGAATTATCTTCTATAATTTCCTAACCTTGTAGAAGGAATAAATCTTTTAATTGGAGTCTAACTCGACCACTACTCTCCAATGATAGTTTGCAGTTGCTTGTTCTACTTTTTCTAGTTCAGTTCAGGTTATCTCCCAGGTAGCGTTAAATTATGATTATAATTAGTTAAGTAACCCCGGCCAACTAACCTGTAGGAGACTACCGGTTATTAAGTAGGCCAGTAAATGACGGTTGCTCCCATGGATCGGTCACTTAGGCATGGTAGACAAACAGCGTACTACATTCAAAAAGGTGATTTGCTGTCAACTCAGAGAGGTTGCAAAAAGACAAAGAACATCTTTTACATAAACCAATTAAAGTACGTAGGTTGTTAGAAGGAGTGGTTTCTAGATCGTAGATGAACCCTGATTATCAGGTTGTTGCTCGGAATAGGGAGCCAAAATGATTATGAATGTATTTTATAATCTTAGACGGTTTTATCCTATTGAATGTTAATTATTATTAATAACCTCGAATACACCGAGAGGGAAGTTAAAAACAAAGTGCATCCAGTTCCCACTGTCACAGAAACAGAGTCCTTCCAAGGAGATGAAATGATCCAATTATGTGCTATTCTGGCAGTGGGCCGTAGCTGAGAAATGTGGATCACATGACGCCAAAAGGGAAGAGGAAGAAGAGAAGAAACAAACAGAAATCTTCAACCAAGCAGTCACATGCCAGAACACTAAAGTTAGCACGAGTAAATTCAATTTAAGTGTTTTTATTGAACTAATTCAAAATAAATAATTAAATGTTCATATTTTATTATTATTTATTTTTATTTGACGTGGGCCATCCTATCCTAAAATGGACGTTATATTTATTTGTTTAATTTTCAGAAAATTTGGCCGCGAGGCGCCATATGGTGCTATGTGACTAGTTGGTCAAAACTATTTTCCTTCCTTCCGATTGCGTCATTGGATCCACCTAACTGAGGATACGCAGAATGCTTCTCCGCCATAAAGAGGATTCAGCTATTCTTTCCCGGGTGACAATGTCGTTACCTGAAGACATGCTCTGGAATGCAGGAACGAGTCAGGTTCAACGAGTTAGTTAGTTTGGTTGCCCTTTTGGAATAATTTTAATTTATTATTTTAAATTGATTGAACCAAAAAAACACCGGTGGCTCCAAAGTTAGTGTGGTGCTGTGTGGCTACCTGAATTGAAAATTGTCTATTCTGTTCTTTTTCGTCTTTTTTGGAACCAGGGACCTTAACTTGTTAGCGTGCCTCATGTGGTTCACCATCTCTGGTGGCACCATCTATAATCTTAAATTATATCCAAAAAAGACCATTAGTAAACAACCATCCAGATAAGTTCTCCCTGGACGACATTTCCTTCAAGTCCAATTGCTGAGGGAGGCCGGGATAACCTGATTTTTTTATTCTAGATATGAGGTGTTTTTCTGGTTCAATTGACAGTTAAGGTTTTTGATTCGCTGTCAGGAAACAATATTAAGCAGAATATCTTCCAATCGAGAATTTTTGTAGACTCAACTTGAGTCTTCTACCTAAAGTGTCCCCAAAAGGGACTTTATTCGGCTTATTTCTGGCCGACCTTTTTATACCGATGATTGAAAATAATATTATACTAATTTATGCCATGAAATGGTCCTGGTCTAATGCAGTGGGGACATACAGAATTCCGTATGGAAAATGCAACAATACCTATACCGACTAGTTACAGACGAGTTTTGAAAAATCTGTTACAACCCTCCTCACTTCAGACAAGAGAAGCTTACAGACAATCGAATTTCCAAAATCTCCTACAACAAATCTCAAAAATTCCTGATGGTAACCTTTGGCATGCACATGTGCTTTTCTGAGATCAATTTACTGAAATGACTCTCAAGTCCTTTCCAATACTTCTTGAAGGACTCCTCTGTAAGAACCAAATGACATGCATTCAGTGCCACGCCCCATATTAAAATTTTTTCATTTCATAACGACAAAAGAACCCTCAAATCCTCACTTCCTCAAGAGAAGGACATTTTCCTCCCTTTGAGGTGACATCGCACTCATATTATCTCAATAATCCACGAATGCGTCATAGTTAGTAACTCCCACGTTACCTATAAGCATATGAATAATTGGAGTTCCGCTTGTGTCGTAATTTTCACAATCCGTTCCACCAGTTTTTTCCTCACTCGTATCCGCAGTTCATCAGGTCGACCACTTCTCAATTTCCCACCAATATGAGCATAATATTGACTCAACAGAGAGGAAGAGTAGTTCTCAGCCGTCCACGAAAGCCCAGTCACATTTTGATTGAAACCCCTCCATAATGAGGTTACATGGCCTTACCATATCCATGGGAGAATATGCCCAAGGAGTGGCCAGCGCCGAATAATGGGGGGAATAAAGATGTATAAATTTATGTAATAAAAATAATATAAACTGAACGATTAATTGCGGTCATAAATATTGTGAATACGCATAATTATAATGTATAATGGATTAGTGAGCGTTGACATTTTCTGTGCCAAGGATTTGAAAAGAACCAACTTTTCCAAACGACACAGCATAACGGGCAGGACAGATGTGATCAACGCTTACATTGTGGTCAATGTTGATGGAATTACGGTCTTCAAAACAGTCTCATCCAAAGAGAATTATCTCACTTGGAATAAATCGTCCAAATTTATGGTCGATAATGGCCGGGATCTGCAAATCATCATATTTGAGAAAGGCATCGCCGAGGATCAATACATTGCCGATTTAAGTCTCGAAATGAATAAGGATATTGAGAGACAGTGGGTAAGAGATTGTCTCATTGAAGGTGGAGTTGAATCCCTTTGGAAAATTATTATGACCATTCAGTTCGACCCCAATGGGGAGATATCCGACACTGGTCTCTCCAATTATATAGCTTTAGAGATTGTCGATACAAGTCCCACGACATTATTAAAAAGGAAAGGGATTGGCATTGGACAGGCATTTAAACGGAAAGTTATGGTTTTCAACGACCACAGATTCATGATGACATACTTCCGACAACCTACATTCTGTTCAGTGTGCAAGGGATTTATATGGCAATAATTGTGATTATTTAAGGGGAATAACCAAAAAACAGGGATATCAGTGCCGATGTATTAAAATTGTGTTATCTTAGTATGTGCAATGGTCACTCACTGCAAATGTTACGAATTTATCGTGGTTAACTGTTGTCAGGCAGCCAGAGAAGGCTCAGTATTATGGAATATTAATTTAAGAGTCCTATTGGCAATGGATTCAAAATAGACGTACCCCACAATTTTGAAGTATATAACTATAAGACCCCAACCATGTGCAAACATTGTGGATCTCTTCTTTATGGATTATATAAGCAAGGACTCCGATGCACAAGTAACTGAAAATGTGATCTTAGATTGTAAAATGAACATTCACAAAAGGTGCAAAGAGTACATCCCCAATCACTGCGGAATAAACGTGAAAGATCTAGCGCAAACCATGAGAATGATAGGACTATCGACCGACGTAAGCAGTATTAAGAAATCTGTACAACACGTTCTAACGGTTTTAGATGTCCAACTTTGTTTCCCCCTCCAATGTTATAACTTTGGATAATTTTGATTTGAAACTAGTACTCGTGGTTTTAAGGGTAGGTTCTTGGAGAGGGGAGTTTCGGGAAGGTCTTTTTGGGTACAAATAAAGCGTCCGGAAGCCAAGTGGCTATTAAAGCTATAAAGAAAAGCATAATTGATGAGAACGAAGACTACGAGTCCCTCATTGCTGAAAGGGACTGTTTACTGTTGGGGAATGAGTGTACCTTCCTTGGAAGACTAGTATGTTCCTTTCAAGACAAAGTACTCTAATATGAGCATAATATAGGGATATGCTTTTTTGGTGATGGAATATTATTCTGGTGGTGACATGATGTTCCATTTTCAAAAACATGGTGTTTTTACGGAAACTATGGCGGCCTTTTATTTGGGGCAGGTCGTGCTAGGTCTTGTATTTATCCACGAAAGGAACATAATTTACAGGTTTTCGTGAATATTTATTCAGGGATCTGAAACTAGACAATTTGATGATGGACAGTGAAGGATATATTAAGTTGGTTGACTTTGGGATGTCCAAGAAGGATACTGGAAATGAAAATCTTACATTTTGCGGGACTCCAGACTACATTGCTCCCGAAGTACCACATTTGGTGTTATGCAGATACTTATCAGACAACCTTATGGACTTTCCGTCGACTGGTGGGCATTCGGAGTTCTCGCATACGAGATTTTGGTGGGACAGCCTCCATTTGACGGTGATAATGAGGAGGAACTATTCTCTAACATTATGCACCAGAAAATCATAATACCAAAGAGACTCAGCAGTCAAGCCAAGGAAATTTTAGTAAAGTTTATGGTCAGGAATCCTGAAAAAAGGATGGGGTGCAAGGGAAATGAACATGAAATTTTTAAATTGAATTTTTTCTATTTAAATTGGGATGATCTTAAAAGTAAAAAGATTCCATCTCCAATTACTCCCAAATTGGTAATCATTTTGTTATTTCAGGGATCTTGTAACTTTGATCAATGCTTTACATCCAAAAATCCTAAACTAAGCAAAAATTATCATAAAAAAGGCACCACAAATTATATTAATTTTGACTTTATAAATTAATATTGGCTTTTATAAAATAATATTTTTAGTCGATGGTTAATGTGGGAGGAACATCGAGAAAAGCACTAATGAAAGTTAGAAGGTCACTAATGGAGAAGACTAATGGAAGTTAGACGTAGTGGCGATTTTTGGTTTTTAAGTAAATTAAGTGCTGTCGATTTGATTCCCACACCTGGATTTCTGCTCTTTGCCTTCTTCAAATTTTAAGAAGCGTCATGGGATCCACTTGACTCGGGAGTACTTGACTAGCATCCAAAAAGGTGCTTCCTGCTCCATTGTAGGTGTTCCAACAATGGTGGATATGGATGTTTAGACAAAGATGCGTCCTACTCTAATCCTGAGTACTGGATATATCTTAATTGGATGTGTTGAAGTAATTGTAAAGAAGATCCCTCCCCCATCGAAAAATTGTAAGTTTGTGACATGTTTTAGTCCAAAATTTTTATTACAAAAAAATAGGCCAAACTTGTGGCAATGGTATGCCCCATTGAAACTTTCTCCGCATTCCATCTCTTGTATGCAAAAGAAGCGACGATCCCTGAGATTCTCTCATAGGAAATGCCAAGTTCTTCCAAGTTTTTGGAATTGCCCGGCTATGTGGAGGAAAACATAATGAGTGAAATTAGTTACCACTAATTCACATTGACTTCAATTACGTGCATTAAAATACAGATCTGAGATAGAAAAGTTTATGGTCAAATTTAAACTATTGACCCTTTTTTGGTTGATCGTGACTCTTGAACATTCATTCCTCATGGAGGCTGTTTGGATATACAACCGACATCAAATTATTCGAAGATCAATTTTCTAGGTGGTTCTGAATGATGCCTTAGTATGTCACATGCGCTGTGATGACTATGCGCTAGACGTTACATATTGATTTTTATTGATTATTTCATTATTACTATTATAGTAAAAATACATATATCTTGTTTATGTCATGAAATTCGATGTATTATTAATTTTCTAAATAATTTAATATTAAACTTAATAATACTATACCTCTGTTGTGGTTGTTGTGGTGCCAAGAAGAAAGAAAAATAGAAGAGAAAAAAAGAAAAAGAAAGAAAATACAGAAAACTAATCAGACTAAGTCTGAATCTGCTCACTGCCCTGCTATGGATCAAACTACACTCAAAGAATTACTACTTTTACCTGCGATATCAAAAGAACTGTGAGAGTCTTGCGGATATTGCAACGCGAGGAAGTACGGTTTGAATTGTACATCTTGCATGAGATATTTCTACCTCGGGTGTGTTCGAATATCGAAATTGGCTGCGAGATCTCTTTACAAATGGGACTGCGCATACATTATGAAATACCCCGTTCGGTGCCGCCATCCGACATAATTCACTCATCCCCCTTATTCTGGACAAATCGAACCATTTTTGTTACGCCTATCGGAGAGTCGGAAAGGTAGACGGATTCCACTGAGAATACCAATGGCCGCTCGAATTCCCGCTGCTGAATGCTTCACGTCATTAATTGATAAAGCCATCAGCACCAGCGACCAGGCCTCTTGGATACGTCTACAGAGCTTTGCACCTATGACCCTTGGAATTTCTGCCTCAGATCAAGCTCTCAACGGATCACTGGCCTCAAAAATCAAGAAGAATACTTCTGCCTTTTTGGCCACTTAAACACAGCAAGACTCTCGAATCGAGCCTGAGCGAATACTTCAGTGCAAACAATTGTCTACAGAAGCTGGGAGTAAACAGGAAGATTCTAAAGCATTTCAAGAGAGCGAACCGAAAACTGATGGAAGGGACGTTCGCGTAGCTGTAAGAGTAGTGTCTTGTGACGAAGCGCTATTGAAACCGTGCCGTGAAGTCTTATAGTTATTGAGAAAGAAGCACCCTGCTCCACCACTGAACCAGCGGAACTTGACAATGCCAGAAGAGCTCACGGCAATTAGTCCCACGGAATTTGAAGTAGTGTGTGCAATAAAGTCTACTTCTACTTACTTCCAGGTATCAGCATATCCTCCTTGGACAAGGAACATTTCCTTGGCTACCTTCTCGGAAACGACGAGCTGGAAAACTGCCTTACCAGTAAGAATAACAAAGTTGAAGCTTTTACAAAGAGAGTATCATCTTTGGATCCACATGTGTCTTTCTTGCTCAAAAAATGTATTTCCACGTTGAAG
Organism: Dicyema japonicum; assembly: GCA_011109175.1. Classification (NCBI taxonomy): domain Eukaryota; kingdom Metazoa; phylum Dicyemida; class Rhombozoa; family Dicyemidae; genus Dicyema; species Dicyema japonicum. The sequence continues at coordinate 371,052 of RDEW01000036.1, forward strand.
ATGATGTACATTTTGAGATGTTCATGTTTTGAACACCGGAATGCACTATTGTCGGCTGATGGGACTCTGAGACGATCGGCGGAGTCAATACTGAATGTCAAATTCGATGATCTGGGCTGGACAATGTGCAAACAACCTACGAGAAATGGGGGCATTGGGTTGAGATCTTTCCTTGAAGCCGCCCTGCCTGCCTACTTTTCATCCCGTGCGAGCTGCAGTTGCTTGGCCCAAGCAGTCCTACGCAACGCAACCGGACATACCTTGGACTTGGAGCTTGACAGAGTTTGCAAGTTGTGGGGTGAGTTGGACTCGGAATTCTGTCGAACTTGGCTTTCTAGAAGAGTTGGGACTCAATTGCATCTATGAGCACTCTGGAGGTCGCTAAGACAAGCGCCAACCAACACCGACTAGCAAGCATTAAGTCGGCCGCACATTGTGGAAATGGAGTCTGGCTCGAGGCCCTACCGTGCCCACATCTGTGGACCCTTCTTGACGAAAACAGCCTGAGGATCGGGGTGGCACTATGCCTAGGACTGGACATATGTCAGAGACCACATATGCCGTTGCGGAGCAAACGTTAATACGAAAGACTTACATCCACTTTCTTGCCGACGAAGTACTGGTCGAGCTCCGCGCCACGCAGCCCTCAATGACATAATTTTTCGCGCCCTCAAAGCTGCGGGATTTCCGGCCCAATTGGAATTCTGGAATCGAGCCTGATTGTCTTAGACAGAGGCGACGGAAAGAGGCCGGATGGAATGATGTTATTCCCATACTCTCACGGAAATTGACTCGTCTGGGACGCAACGTGTGTGGACACTTTCTCTGGAGCCAGAGATCTGTCGGTGACGCACTCTCGTGGAGACGCAGCCGACCAGGTGGAGGTCAAGAAGATCCATAAGTACGAATCCCTCGGAGACCACTACTATTTCGCCTTCATTTCTGTGGAGACAACTGGAACTGTAGGCTCGAAGACGGACGCTTTTCTCGACAGCATAGAAAGCAAACTCGCCTCAAAAAGGTGCGAGCCACGGGAGGGACTATGATGAAACAAATGCTCGAAATGGCGACTATCATAGATAACGCTTTCGCCAATTCTCATCCTAATTATTATCCAAATTAATTTATTTGTTGAGAATAAATAATAGAGTGTTCCAAAAATAGAGGTTACTCCAAAAATCGTACAAAAATTTGTTATTATTGAGTACATAATTATACTTCGTTGATTAAAAACCTTAGAATTTAACGTAAAACTAACATTGTTTAATCAGTAATTTTTTGTCCATAACCATATTTAAATTTTAAATTGCGCATGAATATTTTTCTAAAATAATTAAGACAATCCTGCAACATATTTAAAATGTTTTCCTCAACTTTATGTTATCAATTGCTGTTCTTGTAGTTACATATTCAGCCTCAATTCCATTATAAAAATTTTTCTCTGACTTAGGGTCATTTTCTTCTAAAACATATTCTTTTTCATTGATGAAATGACCATTAATATCCTCGGATTGATGTTCACTAAAACTTTTTCCTCGACACGTTTCGTCGCAATTGAAAATGTTTTGATTTCCATATTCGTCAATTTTTTTATATTAAATCGAATTAAAAACTCATCAATCATGGAACTGTCACTTGAAACTTTTTCCAGACAAAGTTTTGAACTTAAATTCATGTTTTTTTGAATTTTTCCAACCATCCGTTTGAAGCCTTAAAATTTTGAAGTAGAATTAAAATTTTGAAGTAGAATTCTAGATGCGACTTTCAGTCCTAAAAAATGATTTTAAGAATTACAATAATACCGATTTTTTTGATTAAAGGTCCGGGAATGGGAATGTTTTGTTTTCTTAGGTGTTGAAATACATCCAACACTTTTGAATCCAAAAGTTTATGCTTTTCACTAATGACTGACTCTGATGTCTCTGCATTTGAATAAATCTGTCCATTTGTTGTGAATGGAACAATGTTTCTCTTGATTCTAGAGATTGTTCCGATACTTGTGTCAAACTTTCTCGCGAGTTTTCGAATTGAATGCTTCTTTTTGAAAAGAAGATTAGCAATTTCAACTTTTGTATTGTAGTTTAAGCCCATGAAAGGTGTAAATAACTTTAAGACAAGCAAAAAAATGAACAAAAATCTGCACGTGATTAAAAAATTAATTGTAGTAAAATATAGAAACTGTAAGATTTAATTTTAAATTAAAATAATTATAAGTGTTCCAAATCCCGAGGGTGTATCAAAAACAGAGGTGTTCCACCCTCGAGGTTCGTTCCAAAAAGAGGTTAGACTGTATACTCAAATAAAATATTATATTACACGTTCTACAAGTCGAATTTCACGTCAAAAATAGTCATCGATTTAAAAGACTACCGCGTTGCCATAGGGTGGTACAATGGTTAGAGGTAGGGCAAAAGTGTCACGATGAGAAAAAGGCTTGACGAGTGACGCCGTCATCAGTGGAGACTGCGGAACTGTATAGTCAAAAAGAACACACACTCAAGAAAAAGAAAAAAAACAAAAAAGTGAAGAGCATTCCTTGGTTCTCCCTATACGATTAGTTATAATAACTGTTTTTTACTTGAATAAAGTGTGTGTTCTGCACAAGCGAAACCCTATGAATTGATGATATTCGAATTACGCCTTTACTGAAAACTTAATGAATAAATTTGGTGTCGAAGTTGCAAGTCGTTTTAAAAAGATCTTTAACACTTGACAGGCTACGGAACAGATTTTGTAAACTTGACAAGGCTGGCAAAGAGTCGCCAAAAAACTAAGAAGCTAACTAGTAATTTGATTTTTCGTGTCACGAGATATTACATAACGTAAGTTCCAATAATATAGTGGCTTTATCAGCTATTCCACAAAACTAACAGATAGAAAGGACATTAATGTCGATGATCCGTTCATTTCTGGTAACGGAATAAACTTTTCCCCAAAGCTTGCAATCTGAGAAAAGCCCAATTGAAAGTTTCTGATAAGGTTCTTCGGATACAGAATTGTTTTCTTATAACTTCTCATTAATTTTCATGGAACGCTGGGTCCCTTTTCCCTTGTCTACGGAAATTTGTGCAACCGGAATTGACCTACGAGAATGAGTCGTGATCAATTTCCCTCTCCTCTCTACTGAAATTGTCCGTAATCCAGAAAGCTGCTAAAAGAGAATTGGCCTCAACCTTGGAAGCGGTTTTGATAGGACGACAAAAGAAGTTAGTGATGTTAGTTACTCTACCTAAACTCCCATTACGAAGTCAAGAACGCATACCTTAAAAACCTCCCGAGATAAGAGACAAATACTTCTTTCTGGAGAACCATCCAGGATTCTCTTCTACGTCGGATAGGACTTCCACTTTTATCGGTCCGAGTCATTTACTTAGTTGGGAACTTTTTCTTTTTAATCCTGAGATCCTGAGTAATAATAATTTTCTTGAAATCACAATAGCTTGTGCAAACCAATTTTCTGATGGTCAAGATGTTACTTTTTCGAAGAAACCTAAACTAGCAAACTATGTAGCAGATCCAAGCACCTGCTGCATAACTAAACCTTAGATAGATCAGACGCTATAAAAGTAATGAAAGTTAAAAGATATATTTTTTGGACTCATAAAATTTGATTCCATGACAGTGATCCTAACGACTGATTTTGGAAATTGAAATCTCCCATTTGCTACATATAAACCAGAAATATTGTGTGTGTCACCCTATGGGGATGTGAGATGACGTCTGATTTTTTAATGTATAATTTATTCTAGTTAAAAGTCGGATATAAAATACCCGAAAGGGGTGAAAATACTACTTGCAGTATAAAAGTTTGTGGTCAACAGTGTTTATATAAACCAAAGGTTCCTCAAGGTTCTGTCCACAGGTAGACAATTTGATACATTTTTATTGTTTCTGCTCAACAATTCAAGTGAAATCTGAATTGGAAATATATTATTTCTAGAATCATTCGTGGAACCCAGAAACTGGCTATCGGAATAGACTGCTACGGATTTCATCAAACTTTGATATGAAGCCTTATACTGAGAACTAAAAATGCCTGTTGTAGCCATTTAAACAGCATAGTAACCTAATACTTAGGGTACCTAGAGAGTTTGTGTCCATTTGATATGTCTCCACTTGGGTCACCATACGGTTTACAAGACTATATGAGTAAAAGTCATCTCAACTATAAATCAGAATAACATCCATCTCCAATAAAGAATCATAATTCTCTCAACATTTATACATATGCTTGTTCCATTAGTGTCTTGCCAGTTGAAGTTGATTAGCCAGTGGGCAGAATTTATATATATTAAGTTTTTAGACATTTAAGCAGGATTTTTTATTGAGATAATGTCTTCGAAAAAATTAAACTCATTTGAGTTCCGCTGGCTAATTGAGCGTATGTCCCTACAGATCATCATGAAAATGCGTTTTCAATTCTGAGAGCAGTCAGCTTTTACTGAAAGAACTTGTAATTGTTAACTGTTTGTGTTTAAATAATTAAGTCAATCCAGAGATGAGACATATAGCGCACAAGAACTTTGTCCCCAGCTTACTACGCTGATTAGCCACTAAGAAATATTAATTTAAAATTTGTCGCAGTGCTGAATTAAAAAATATTACAAAAAATAGATTTTAAAGTAAAATATAAAAAATTATTAAAATAGAGTATCTAAAAAACAAATTTTATATTTTTAAATTAAATTTCATGATTTCACTAATAAATCGGAAAACCCTGTAACTAAATTAAAAAATGATTGAATAATAATTACAAATGACGACAAATGCAATAGTAGCATTTCAGTATTCCAATTCAGTGATAATCGCCTCTGATTCTGTCATGGAAAATGATGTTCCTCAATGTAACCTTTTAATAATTTTCTGATGGCGACGAACTTTGCTGTAGAATATATCAAATCACAATGTCTCTCGCCGTTGGAATGGTCGGAATAGCACGTGAAATTATAGAGTTATACAACATATCAGTAAATTATGCCCAGTTCACGTTATAATAAATAAAAGTCAATATTTTCAACGAAATCAACACAACATATCAATAACCAACTTTACCAACAAATTTAGAGCGTACATGCTCAGTCGATCACAAAGCACGGTGCTGACTTTTTATATTCCAGGAAGTCATAATCGTCGGACTTGAATCGGGCTTCTCTAGGATGATCAAATTAGACGTCAAAGCGAATATATTCATAAACAGCATATGTTGTATTGGACCTTCTCAGAAAATGGTTATGGATAAGATATCCTCCCCGTAATATATTCATATCACTCATAGACTTACTAAATCCCCACCCATAACTACCTGTGATGCTGTTCGTATTGCCTTCAATGCTCTATTTGTTGTGGCGCCTTTAAATCGATTAGGTGTTTATACTAAAAGTAGTACTTTGGGTTATTTTAGTGTGGAATCTCAACTCGATCACGAAAAAGGGAGATTTTATAAATCAAAGTGCAAATATTCATTTGGAAAGAGATCATTTTTTGGCTTCTTGATATTAAAATTCTGAAATATTAAAGAATTTATAAGATTCATAGCAATTAGAAACACACAGCATTTTTCGTGATAGGCATGGTACTTATAGCTCCGCACGGGCGGACAGACAAGTGGAGACCAGCTCTAAGCGCCATATGTTTTTTGAAATCCTTCGAACGGCAGAGTCAGAACGGGGCAGTTAGAATTAACTAATAATACAATAAGTGATGCATAAAAGAAATCAAAACAGTACGAAAATGAGAACATTTAATCTCATCAGGTCTCTCTTGTCGTTCGGTTTATTAAGAATTAGATATATGTTAAATCTGACTCAGCTTATTCGCCTTCTTTTAGAGACAGGCCCAGTCACACTTTAGGCTCTTTGTATTAAATGGGAAGTAATGAGATGAGTATTCCTTCCAGCAATTTCCTCATTCTGACTTTCAAGCAAACAACATCCTTCAATAGCTCGTTCATTGTCGATCATTCAAATATCAATATAAGTTTCCCACAAACCGTTCTTTGTGACCAACCATATTTATGTTCTACCTGCATTCTCTCAGGACTCTTTCTGATAGCAACAGTCTGAATATATGTTTGTATAGTGTCATCCACGTTGAGTGTGCTTTGATTGTGTTTATAGAATTTGCTCACAATGCCATCCATGTTCGTATATTAGTACTATGTTTACTTTAGCATTGTGAATTAATACCACTTCGCTAGCAAGGATCGTATTTATGAAGTTTTTCAAATTTTCAGAGAAATCTCCTTTGGTCTGCAGGAATTGAGCACGCAATAAGAGTTACCCCTTATTATTTCGAGCCCAATGTTCTAAAGAGCCATATAATCATTCTAGACTCTCCATTCCTCAATCCTACGAGCCATCTGAAATTAACTAATTTATGTTTGAAATTAAAAAGGTATAGAAAATTCGGTATTCAAAAATAAAAATCGTGGAGTTTTGTAGACATGCAATCTTTCTCAACGAGGGGCGATTTTTTAATTAGTGATATTTTTTTAATTATTTATTTATTATTTATTAAAACCACAAATCACCGATAAATTAAATAACTACATAGCCGTCAAGTGATTCCGGCGCCTCGAATAGCTATCTCATTCTTGCTTGGTGTTCCTCTCTGTTGTGGACTGCAAAGGACTTCATCCGTTTTCTTGCAGTTTCAGCAGAGGCCGGTTCCTGAAGCATGCCGCAATCAACGGGGTTGTGAAGCTTTCTCTCGAGGCGGGTGGATTCCCGTCATCTCTGGAACCTGTGAGCCTGGAATGTGGAGATAGAAAGCGCTCAGACGGGTTAACTGTCTTTCCCTTTTTTCGGGGAAATACTTGATTTGGGATGGGGCCTGTAACGAAACCTTCTCCCAGTCGAGACTTGCTGGTTCCACATTGAAAGTTGGGGAGGCTGCTCGGATTTCAAGAATTTCAAGATTAGAAATACTACAGTCTCATTTCACCAGATATCATGTACAGCCTGTTGTCGTCGAGATAAGCTGAGTTTTTTGGCTCAAGATGGTCTCTTTCCTAAGATCGCTTGGGTTAATGATATGGAAAGTGAGTAATGAGCGTCGAGAAACAAATGGCAGTTACATAGATTTCTCTGGCAGTTCTCAAGGGAAACAGTCATTCTATCCTGTTAGCTGATTATTTTGATTGCCTTATAACGTAATAAATTGTTTTTGATTGAAAAATAAATAATACAGCATGAAACCTTTTGATGGTACCTGTTAAAATGGTACTTAACCGCTACTTTCCTGCATATATCGTTAATTGTTACTTAAAATCATTATAGAGACACAAGATTTTCAATTTTTAACAAATTTAAATCAGATCCTAAAAAACTCGGGCGCTATCCATTTCCACGATCCAGGCCCACCGGTTCCAGAGATGATGGGAATCCAGCCGCCTCAAGAGAGCACTTCACAACCCCGTTGATGGCAGCATGCCTCCAGAACATGTCACTGCTGAGATGGCAAAGTCTAGTATCATTACTGTAGTTATTATGGGGGTGGGGGTGATAAATTATTTATAGGGACGAAAATTTTTTCATAAAAGTGGTAAAACAGGTAAAGGTTTTATCGTCGTCAGTTCCTCTATCATTTGTCCCTTCCTCTTAACAATAATCGATTCAGTTCGATTAAACAGGGTTAGTTACCTGTTTCCAAAGACATTTCCTTAGTGACCTATTTCGACGAGTTCTTCTGACTGCTCTTCTGGCACAGTTGTTGAAAGGGATCTTTTTACCTTCTCCCAGACCAAATCCACAGGTGAAGATTGCCATTATGAAAAATCTCATCCATGAATGAGGTGATATCCGCGACGGTAGGACATGTGATGATAATGGAAAACGGTGGACCTACTTCTCCACCTCTTTTCTGAAGCGTAGACTGTAATGGACAATTGTAGAATTTATTTGGTAACCACAAGTTCTTTCGGTGAAAGAGTATATTACAGAGGATAAGCTTTATCATAGACAGCATAAAAATTAACCCAAGTTAAAGAAAATGGTAATATCAAAATTTGAGTAATATTGACCTAGAAAGTTCGGTGGGTCTTGTCCACTTTTTGAAATAATGAATAACAATGAATATCAATATGACCACTGCCAATAAAATAGTAGTCACGATTATTGTGATTTTGTGATTATTAGGAAATGACTTGTTTGAGACATTACTTGAATTGGAACAGCTTTGCACTAAAATATACAAATCAAAGTAAACCATAACCGACATATCCAGTAATATCCTCATCCTTGAATAGTTGGAACTTTAAACAGAAACATTGAGAGAGACACCATTGGAAAACTTTTTAAAGATAATTTGACATAGAAAGTACTGAGTATATTTAATAAACTGCCGATCAAATTTGATTGTTAAATTATCAGAATTATCTAAGAATAAATGATGTTAATTACCAATGGATAATTCGATCTTTTCAGGTAATATTGCTTGTCGGATACCAAGGGAATCGTGAAATATAAATCAACGTCTTTCGATGATAAAATTACAACGATTTTATCTTTCAATGAACTTTCAATTAATCGGACATTTGTTTTATTGAGTGTATAGCTTAGATTCTGACATTAAAGGTTAGTTTACGCTTACCCTTTTGGTGTGGTCGACTTTTATATTTACATTTAAAATTCCAATTAGTTCATTATTTTCATTATGTATGAAATATATATTTGGATTTGGGATGTTTTTTTCTAATTTTTGGGTGCATGCGATTGCTAAGTTCAATTAATAGTAAATGACAACCATTATCAGTATAAACCATTTGATTCAGAACTACAGGACTTACTAAGATAATTAATAATTCATAAGCATATAAGGATATGGGCATTTATAGGTTATTATTTATAAGTTATTTTATAAATATTAAATTATTATTAATTTAATAAAAAATTAAATAAATAAGATTTTTTTGTTATTTATAATTTATTTAGCAAAAAGTTAATTCACTTCGCTACTTAGGAAAGCTACAATCCGTAGTCACGGATTCTGATTACTCCGCGTCAGTGAGAAAGATGGAATCTCTCGTACCCTCTCCAAATCCAAGGAAAAAGATGACTGATTTGGAAAAAAGTTCTCTTCCCCAATCAGATTCCTCTGTAAGAAGGAGAAGGCTATTTTGTAGTGAAAAATGGAAGACCGCAGACATTGGGTAGTTCAGTTGATTGCGGGGACTTTGATCACTTAACTACTTGACGTTTTTTCTTTCTTTTTTTCGGTAATCCCTGGGTTCTATATAATAACTAAAATATTTTGTTTTTCACGTAAGTCACCTGATCATGGACAACGCTGTTTTCAGTTGTTGCGAACGGACCCAACTTATTTCCCTTACCAAGCGACACAAAATAGTTTGTTTGGTAGTGGTTACGGGAAGAGCGCCAAGCTACCGTTCTTCTTTAATCAGGTGTGGTGACGTTGAACCTAACCCTGTACCAGAGTCATTTCAGCGAAAGTTGAAGATATTGCAGTTGAACATAACTTGTTCGGAACGGAACGGAAAAATTTTTATTAGGCAAAACAAGTAGTTAGAAATTAGGGAAGAACTAGACTAAGAACCCTTTCACCGCCTTGCGGCAGCGTTTTCGTGGCATCACTTTCGTCTTCCCCGTGCCTCCTTCTTTAATTTAGTTTCAAGATCTTTTTAATAACTTCCTCCGGGTCCTTAAAATCCGGATATCCTCTTTCGAACAGCGGCGCTCGTATTGCCCGCCGCCGAACCTTCCTCAAGTTGGTGAGGCACTTTTCGCGTTCCTCACTGCAATACCAGGAGTGCGCACCATAAGTGAGCATAGGCAGCACCATGGCGTTGAACACTTTGGCCCAGGCATCGCGACTCAGCTGAAAAGCCCTCAACGCTCCTAGTCTTTGCACAGCCCGCCTCTTAACGAGGGCGGTGTGCTCCTCGAAACTACACTTGGAGTTGAATGTCACTCCAAGGTAGCTCGTCCGCCCAGTAACCTCTATAGGTACCCCATAGATGGTTACTCTAGGTATTAAATTATTAGACCGCTTAGGGCGGCCAAAAACTAACAACTTGCATTTCTCAGGTCTCAGCCTAAGTCTTCTGCTCCAACACCAGCGTATGATTTCATTGACGGCTACTTGAATCCTCCGACACGCTACATCTGGTTTCCACGAGTGATCCCAGAGTACTATGTCGTCCGCATAGACAGCCATCTCCGTCCTCACATTGGCCGGGTGGGGGGAATAGGGGGGTGGTAAAATTTTTGTAAAAAGTGCATTTGTTGATTTTAACGGACCGGGCACCTTTAGAAGAGCCTTGGTTTTATAAAGGAAGCCAGCTTGTCTGCTTGATTGAGGACGCATCTGTTCTTTTGCATGGTTTTATCACTCAAAAGGCATTTTTCACTGCAGGGTATTACTGAAATGAAAAAAAGGTGTATCCATTCAGTGAAGCAATTTTATCGGTGTGGGCAATTGTCGGTTGATTATTATAAAAGGGTCCTATATTACAGTGAAAGGCAGTTCTTTGCAGTATACTGCATCATTTTGTTGCACAAGTGCTTTTAGCACGGTTACTAAATGTAAATACATGCATAAGCCCATGTAAGTGTGGGTTATTGCTGTGAAAAGATAGCTGGTTGATCCTGCCAGTAGTCATATGCTTATCTTACAGATTAAGCCATGCAAGTGTAAGTTCATGCTCTCTAATGAGCGAAACCGCGAACGGCTCATTAAATCGGACATAACTTACTTGATAATCTCACACGACGGTGGATAACTGTTGTAAATCTAGAGCTAATACATGCGTACAGCTTCTCGAAGCGCAATTATTAGAATTAGTTGACTCTGGATAAACTTGCTGATCACAGGCAGTGCCTGCGACGTATTAATTAGATGTCCGCCCCATCAATTTTCGACGGTGAGGTAGTGGCTTACCGTGGTTACAACGGGTAACGGGGAATCAGGGTTCGATTCCGGAGAGGGAGCATGAGAAATGGCTGCCAGATCTATGGATTGCAGCAGGTGCGTAAATTATCCACTTTTGGCATAAAGAGATAGTGATGATAAATAACGGGATCTGGGCATTTGTTCAGAGATCGTAATGAAATAATCGTAAAAGCTTTAATGAAGGCAATTGGAGGGCAAGTCTGGTGCCAGCAGCCGCGGCAATTCCAGTTCCAATAGTGTATAAAAGTTGCTGCAGTTGAAAAGCTCGTAGTTGGATCTCGGTTTGCTTGTGTGTAATACATGCAAGTAGGCCATTGCTGTAGTTAGTCTATGGCTTTACCTTGAACAAAATAGAGTGCTTAAGGCAAGCATTCTGCTTGAATATCTCAGCATGGAATAATAGAAAAAGACTTTTCTATTGGTTAACAGTAGCAAAGTAATGATTAACAGAGACAGACGGGGGCATTCGTATTGCACCGCTAGAGGTGAAATTCGTAGACCGGTGCAGGACGAACTACAGCGAAAGCATTTGCCAAGGATGTTTTCATTAATCAAGAACGAAAGTTGGAGTATCGAAGTCGATTAGATCTCGTCGTAGTTCCAACTATAAACGATGCCAACTAGTACCCCGCTAATAAGTATTTGTACATTAGCGGGTTGCTTCCGGGAAACCAAAGTCTTTGGGCTCCGGGGGAAGTATGGTTGCAAAGCTGAAACTTAAAGGAATTGACGGAAGGGCACCACCAGGAGTGGAGCCTGCGGCTCAATTTGACTCAACACAGAAAAACTGGTAGTGGTTACGGGAAGAGCGCCAAGCTACCGTTTTTCTTTAATCAGGTGTGGTGACGTTAAACCTAACCCTGTACCAGAGTCATTTCAGCGAAAGTTGAAGATATTGCAGTTGAACATAACTTGTTCAACATCCCCCTACGTTTTTAACATCCCCCTTCTTTCAGCAGATGGGAGATTCACAATATTTTCGCTTGCGCAAGAGCACCTAATGTCGTCATGAAGGTATTAGAAAAAGAAAACGAATTGCAGCTCGCTTCCTAATGGTCCCATGGCTCCTACAATCTATTTATTATACCAGACGTTCCACAGTTCTACCTGGTAAATCTCTTAAAATTCTTTAACCTTACCTGTTTGTCTCTTTATTCTAAAATTGAAGATTAAGTAATTATTTCCTCAGTAAAGGGGGCAGTTACAAGAACAAACAGAAAAGGCTTAATTTTCGGTGATCGAATGTAATTGTTGCTCGTTAGGGAAACTGGCTCGAAACACCTAATTATCCATAAATTTGGAATACATAGTTGAACTTACTCGATTAGCTTCATTAATAAATATCTGCAAATCTGAAAACTATTAAGGACTTTAGTATGCACATAAAGTATCGTAAATCATCGCCAATATTGTTTTTTATTTTAGTACTTGCCTGTGTAGAATTGTATTTAAAAATCCTGGAAGATATCTTAAAAATTACTAAAACTATTCGATCAATAACAACACAATACGAAGAAGAATGACCAGTAAAATCATCGGCGTGATAGACGAACAATGTACTACTTTAGGTGATTTACCGTCAACTCGGAGAGGTTGCAAAAGGAACAGAGGATATCTTTTAACTCACCCAGTTTACCTACGTACGTTGGTAAAGAAGGGGTGGCCCACATCATAGACGAGCCTTAGGAAATATTTGCTTGTTTTCTTCTGGAAATTTGTTCAGTGACTCCCGAGAATATACCTTCAAGCCCTCAAACCACGAGAACCATGCCTCAGAAACACAAAGATTGAGAAGAGCGATACATCGCAAACTATCTGAAGGTGGAGTCCGGGCCGCCGTGAGGACTCTAGAAGAGCATAACCGTCTAATTGAGCCAACTGAACACTCCTACGATGCACTGGTTGAACGACATCCTGGTCCGCCAGTGGACGAGCAGATCCCTACTTGCTCTGGAGAATTACCTAGTCTGATTATTTCTGAGGGGGACGTGAAAGATGCGATCCTCTCATTCGCCCCGAGCAGCAGTGGCGGACTCGACGGACTCCGTCCAGGACACCTAAAAGACTTAATTGATCAGAATACGGGGAACTCTGGTGTTCGGCTATTATCGGCTATAACGAGGTTAATCAACAGAATGCTTTCCGGAAGATTACCAGAAGCAATCCGTCATATTATGTTTTCCGCCAAGTTAATTGCCTTTGATAAATGTGGAGGAGGAATTCGTCCTATTGCTGTTGGGTTTGTTTTTCGTCGACTGGCTTCTAAACTTGCTAGCAGAGCAATCCTTCCGATGCTTGTCAAACAACTGCGACCAACCCAAGTAGGGGTCGGTACTCCTGGTGGATGTGAGGCGGCGGTTCATGCCGTTCGGATGTTTACTGGAAACAGAACGAACATGCCTTGTGTGGTCCTCAAGATTGACATAAAAAACGCCTTCAATACCATACGGCGCGATGTAATTTTGGAAGATTGTCTTACCCATTACCCGTCTATATATAATTATGTTCATTGTTCGTATGGAAAACCGTCCAGTCTTGTACATGGGAAATACTTCATTCCCTCGTCGTGTGGGGTTCAACAAGGAGACCCACTAGGACCGGCATTGTTCTGCCTCGGTGTCGACCGTGTCATGAGATGCCTTACTACTCCGCTGAACGTGTGGTATTTGGATGATTGCACCCTGGGAGGTCATCCTAACAATGTATATGACTGTCTACAGAGATTACAAACACAATTGGATACGCTTGGTTTAAAGCTAAACGCAGCCAAATGCGAAATTGTTAATTATGGATTCTCCCGATATGAATGGAATCGGATCCTATTAATGTTTCGGGGGATTATTCCTAAAATATCGGAAATCGAGCCGGATCATTTGGAAATACTTGGATGCCCTCTGGCTGAAACTGGAATTAACGACACTCTGTTGGCTAAAGAACAGCAACTAAGAAAAACTTTTTTACGCCTTGGGATGCTGGATGCACATACCTCTCTTTTTCTCATGAAAAACGCTTTATCCACGCAGAAATTAAATTACGTCCTTCGAGGGCTCCATGTTACCTGAAAATGCAACAACTCGGGGCGATTGACTCCCTATTCCGGTCTACGACCGAACGTATTACTAATGTCGAATTCGACGAACAAGGATGGGAACAAGCAACCTTGCCCGTTCGCTTTGGTGGACTCGGAATTCTCTCACCATCTGATTTGGCACACCCGGCATATCAATCCTCATTGGACTCCAATCAGAATTTGATCATGATGATTCTCCAGCTCCCATCAGAGTCGTCAAAGATCGAAGATTTGGTACACCCTAAAGTCAAACAACTCGGGCAGAGAGACCTTTATGAGTCTGTTTGCGAGGATAAATACGAGAGGCTTTTGAAAATATCTAACCAACACCGACGAGCCTGTCTTTTAACTGCAAGATGCGAGTGGAGCGGGGCTTGGATCAATGCCCTACCATTGGAAACGTGGGAACTCACCTAGACGATGAAACGGTCCGCACCGGAGTCTCCATCAGACTTGGATTGAAAGTTTGTCAACCCCATGAGTGCCGATGCGGCCGGAAGGTCGACTGCTATGGACATCATGCCCTTTCTTGTCGAAAAAGCGCAGGTCGATTCGCTAGACACAAGGCTATAAATGAAGTGGTAAGCGCGCCCTCGAGTTTGGCGGGATACCCATCATTCTAGAGCCAACGGGCTTGAGTAGGGATGATGGGAAGCGACCGATGGAATTACTGTCTTCCCCCTTCTCTCGGGCAAATGCTTAATTTGGGATGCTGCCTGTACTGACAGCTTTTCCCAGTCGAAACTTTTGAGGTCGGCAATGAAAGCGGAGAGGCCGCCCGTTTATATGAAAACTCAAAAATAAAGAAATACAGCAGCCTCCTAAACCGTTTCAATGTACAGCCAGTGGTCGTCGAGACGAGCGGAGTCTTTGGCCCCAAGACGGTCTCTTTCCTTAGAGCACTTGGGTGTCTATTGACCAAAGCCTCGAGGGAGCGTCGGGAAACCGAGTGGCTTTTCCAAAGGATATCCCTGGCAGTAGTCAGAGGTAACAGCCACTCGATCATATCCGCTGGACTTTAGAACGATTTCATTGTTATTGTTAAAATAAAGTATTTTATTTAAAAAAAAAAAAAAAAAAATTCAATAAAAATAAAAATTAATATATTTATAAAAAATAAAAAATCAAATTTTAATAATTACCTGGATACCCTCAAAATGTCTGGATTCATCGAAGCGCCAGGAATTGAACAATTTTACATGACGAGAGATCCAATCCAAAATCTAGCCATAACGTAATAATAAACGCTAACAATAAGCATAAAAATATTCGGAGCTTCTGACTTTACAAAACTCCCAGAGGATTTTTCCGTTATTGAAAAAGCTAACATTCAGAGTTTTCCGTCATTCACGGCTTATTTCAAAACCAAGTGGAAACAGACGGATTTCATGGCAAGAGAAAATACTAAGTCGGGTTTGATTATATCGAAATTTCAGCGAGAATTCGAAAAATACAAACTTAAACAAAATTGCCGAAACGCCATAGAAAGCTCATATCATCACCTAATAACCGCCAAAGGGTTATTTTAAAACTTATTTAGACTAAACTCAACAAATGTGATTTTCACTTATGTCCAGAACGACCAGTACTCCGTCAACAAACAGGTTCGTCTGATCTCTTTCATTTAAAACAGAAGGAATTGGTCACAATAACGACCTCCCAGAATGAAAAGCCGGTTCTTAGGGCTAGAAAACAACGGCAAAATACTCAAATGAATACAAAGTAAAAGTTTTATTATTTTTCAAGGAATTTTGTTAAAATTAAAAATCCTAAGGATGATTTGCAAGAATATATGGATTACACTCAATGTATATTATGTTAGATTTGGAAGTGGAAAAGACAACGAAATGTATTTTTTTATTAATATTTTATTTAAATTTATTATTTAATATTAAGTAAACATTTAAATATTTTATTACAAAATATTTCTGTTGATGTTAAATAAATAATTAAACATATTTAGATTTTATTATTAAATTGTTTGATTATTCAATTAATAATTTTTAAATAAATATTTAATTTTGTTAAATAAAAATTTTAAAGTGGACAACCGAGTGAAATAGAACTGTGTGAAATTCGCTATTACGGAGATGGTCAACTAAGCATTAAACCGGATTTTAACGAAAGTCGGCTTCCATATAAAATAAACAACTCTTCCGGTTCTTAACTCTTTATATTCCAGGAGTTTTGGCCTATTTAATAGAACACACTTCTCTACGACCCACAAAGTAATAAACGAATTATATTTTAAAGGCAAGAAAGTGAATTTGAAATGAAGTTATATAAATCAGTGACTTTCCTATATATTGTAGTTGTATAACAATCACGTCAAACATTTATCGTCTCTAGTTGGGTTTAACTTCGAAATGGTATATTTATGATTTAACTTTAGCCACCTACGAACTCAATAAAGATTGTCTGTTGTGGGGAAATTAGTACAATTCTTATAATCCGTAGTTTCTGCCACCAATTTTGACTTTGATCATTTCACCGTCAATTACGTCGTTGATTTGACAGACGGTACCCTGACTTCTTCATTTAGAGTGGTCTACGGATGATCTCGATTCCCTCACCGGGTCAACTCAGATATCGAGGACCAAATCTACTGTGGATCATGTTGGCTTGAAATGATATTTGTAGAGAAAAGTCGCCTATTTCAGCTCGCCCTTTCAATTTGAGTTGATTTGCCATAAAAAGTTGATCGACGGTCTGTTTGTGGATTTTATTTCAGAATCTGCTAGTCGCTGGCCAAGGATGTTTTTTGAAGTTCTGTCAATCGACAAGTGGGGGAGATTCAGAACGGAAGGGTACGGGACATCGATAATTCCGTACAATGCTGGTGTTTGTAATTTAATATTTTCAGGGATTTATGAATTTGTGGTGAACTGCTTTAGACCAAAGGGCAATGACAGAGTTTCTGAACTAAGGAGATTCTTCGTGGGAGGTTCAGCCGAGATTGACGATATTACGACAGCTTCCATTCCCATGGACTTTAAGGTTTCCCTTTAAACTTCAATATTAGGGGACTAAACTAAACAAATATTCCTTGCAGACTGTCTCGACTGGAAAGATTAAGCTTAGATTCCAGGAAATTCAGCAAATTAGGTATTTTGATTCCCAATTTCAGTCAGAAAGCTATTGACGAGTCGAAACGAGAAAGAGAGAATTTACTGCTGAGATTTTACCGGTGTTATATGTAATTATCCATAGAGCTGGGGATGATGAGGATTCTATCTTTCAAGCGATTGGTTTATTAAACAAATTACTTGTAGAAGCGTTTAGACAACTGAGGAGACGAATGTTGTCAATAAGACAGGATATTCCATTGGATGCCGCAAACTTTAGTTACTGACTGTTCTTTAACGTTTTTGTAGATTCGATTAGTTACACTATCTCTTCCTTCAGTAGGTTTCATCCAACCACCATGTTTACGATCCAACGATATTTTCGTTCGTCATATTGTTGTCTTTCATTGCTTCCTTATCGCATGTGATCACTCTTCTCCTATTTTAGAGGTTCTTGCTCTGTTTTTGTGAGATCTTTGCACAGTAACAAACGACTAATATTTTTTGTTGAGTTCCATAGAAATAAGAGGGTTTTCACATTTTTGAATTGGCCAAATCGTCTGAACAGTCTTCCTTCCAGTATTTTACTTTGGCGGATTTCAGATTTTAAGGAAATTATCTTTCTTACCAAGTGGTTAATTGGCTGGAAGGTTGAGGTGGTGACGCTCTTCTATTGCATGAAATATCTACGTAGCTTCATGATAATGAAATGCTTGTCTTCCTTCTAGTTAGTATGGACGAGGTTCCTTCTATCACGATGGAATCAAGAGGTATCGTGAAGATCTAAACAACAGAAGTGTGGATGCTACTAAAATCCAGATTCGAATCCCGTCCAACCACAAAATACCAAGAACTTAAATCGCCTGTCAGAAGCTTATCTCTTGATGAGTTATCTCTGACAGTGGTTGCCATTCATAGGAAATAAGAATAAGATAAAAGTAAAAATTTAATCCAATTAATTAGACTTTTCGCATTGGTAGTAAGATACGAATAGATAAATGTTTATTTTTCTCACTGGAAATGGTCTCGTAGACCATAGTACAACGAATCTAGTCAAGAACAATATATGAATTAAATGGCGTACAAATTACTAGCAAGTTAGTACGATAATGACAAAATCGGTCAACGATATGAAAATATTGGGCAAGAAAACTCAATGATTCGATTTATGACAGGGATTTTCAAAATTATACAAAATTATTTATTTTAACTGTTTAATGTTTATTTTCGTCTGAATACTCTCGTTTAATGGTTAATTGATTATTTTGAGAACTAATCAATTGTAAACTTTAACTATCTAAATTGATGTGTCCTCCAAGACCATTTTTTCTGGACGAAAAATTGTCTCCGACTTTATCTCCCACGTTTCCTCTTCGCACAGATCATCGCAAACTTCATTCGGATCTGGATGAGGTAGTTAATAATTTTTTTCTTCCCTAAAGGAAACCTAACCAAGTTTCTATAAATTAAGTGAGACGGGATTTTTAACCCAAACGTTCGTGCATCCAGTGCTTGTTAAATCAAAACTGGATATCTGACGTCTCTGGAGTCTAACAAGATGAGGTTCGAGAAGTTACATCCTTTGAGGAATGGGAATTACGGATACAAGACTTATATCAAGTCTATCAGAGCTAAGTCGCCAGCTTAACCTTCTGGTCTATTAACCACTGTTTTGGGTGGGTAATTTTTAAGAAAAGTGGATCTAATTTACCTATTGCCAAGGGAACCCCGTCAGTCACTCGACAAGGCCATCGACTTGTGAACCACACTAACCACCCAGTAGTAGATTTCCTAGATTTCCTATATTATGAAATGATAGATTCCATTGAAGCTCTTGTAATCAAAAATAACTATGAATTTTTAAGTTTTTTTAACTGTACCGTTAAAGGAAATATCACCGCACATATTATTTATTTGGAACTTCTGAGTCACCTGAAAAGAAAATCCAAATATAGTTAAAAAGTTCGGTGATTTTAGTCCCCGCGATAAGCAGAGTAGTCTTCCATTATATTCCTCGCTTCTTGGAAAAGTCCTTTATTTTGGTTGAAACAAAAGATAGATTGGGGGAAAGAACTGTAGAAAACCGATTTTCCTTAGCTCAAAGAAAAATAGAAGAAGCGGCATTCTGCTTTCATCACATTACAGATAATGATTTGACGTTCAGGAGTCTTGAGAAAGTCTTGAAACTGATTGGCACGTAGTGTTTCATGAGTATTCAAGGTTGTATGTGATATAAGTAGTTTGAGGAGAACCTTCTTGTCCGATGTGTATTTGCCAGAAATTGCGTCATGAATTGTTCTTATTAAGGTGACTGACCAAGTGCAGTCATTTTTGGTTATAGTACTCCTTTCAGCTAGACAGATCCTTTAGTTAGGCTCTCTATGGTTCTAAAGAATTAGGATCCTGATGGTACCATTTTGCTTAGTGAAAATCAATCCACTTTTTGAATGCCTTATCTATCGAGTAATGGGGGAGTCCGGTTGTCAATTCCTTGTCAACAATTTTTTAATCAGATCAGTTTATCTTTTGTAGTTTTTAATCTCTTGAGTTCCTACATCCGTGTCAAGTCATCACTCTAATCATCGTGGGAATAATGTAGGGGACAGATGCCAATAAGAACACAGTACAGGAGGAACCACCACATTTAAATAGAGACTCTTTTATTAGATGGCATTTTATGACTTGTATTTTTCACGGTTAAACGATAAAGACCAAAAAATTAATTTATTTTCGGTTAATTAATAATTGATTTATAATAAATTGAATTTTAATGAGTAAATAGAAATGATTTCAGTGAGGAACTTTGCCACTATGGAAGATCCCAATGAGAACAATTCCAGTAAAAGCTACTCCCTGTTTTCTATATCCTGCAATAGCCTAAGCTACATAAACCTTGTTGTCATTCCATATTCGTGCATTAACTATAAAGGAGGTTTGGGGTTATCCCTATTCTAGTCGTATTTCTGATTCCGTATTTGATATTCGTTTTTGTTTGTGCAATCCCTATCTCATACATTGAAGTCCTCGTTGGTCAAATGTCCAGAAAAAACGTGATAACCGCATGGAGTTTCTGTCCTATGTTTTCTGGTTACCTGTATTCTGAATCATAGGAATCGGGCCAGCGAGTATCATAAATAATTTAGGATTTGGGTTCATTCATATAATAATCGCCGCCGTTTCTTCGGTATATCTTTTTACTGCCATCAAACGCCCATTTCGCTGCGAACACTGTCGACCGAATGATTCCAATAATACCTTAATCAATGTAGACAAAGTCGACTTCTTGGAGTAATTGAGATTTGCCTCATTTTAGAAACTGGTCGAGACCTTTAGGGTCAGAAATAGTACTCGAGTCTGAAAATCACTTAATTTTCGTCTATGCGTTTTTAATCTGCGCCTTCCTATTCCTATCGACTTTCAAAAAAAGAAGGGAGATTAGAATTGTGGAAAATTGAATTTTTTATTTTTAGGTGAAGCTCGTGGTATTTTCACTACAAATTCTGATTTTGAGCGTTTGTTTCATCGGCTGCTTCACTCTCAAAGGATCATCAATGGGAATGCGATATTTTTTCCAATTTGACTTTGGAATACTGAACGATTACAGAGTATTTCCTGTTATAACAAAGATATGGAAAGATGCTGGCTACTACGCTTTAATTTCCCATGGAATTGGGTTCGGACTTTTAACGACGTTAGCGAAAAATAACTTTCCCGACCATAACATCAAACAGTACATTCAAACAACCTCATTTAAGGGACATTGCGGCCTTTTTTGTTGTGAACTTCTTGGTCATCCTAGTTGGAATTATAACCAGTTTTTCTTTGCTGGGGTTTTTTGCGTTCAAAAGTAACGTGCCGATGTTTCAGATAGACCACGGTGAGTAATATTATTATTTCAGATAAACTCATGCGTGTGTCTCTCCCGATGATTATCATTGAAATGAATAACTCGGAGATTTGGGGGATCGTAAATTTTGCTTTCCTAATACTGACGGGACTCAATAATTCAGTACCTTTGAGGTTAAGCCTGCAGATTCTCAGTTTTGAGGTAATCCTGCTTTCGTTGTATGAAATTCTGAAGCCAAAATTTAATAAGAAATATTTATATGAATTTGTATGTTTTGCTGTTTGCAGTGCATCCTTCATCGTAGTTGCCTGCGATTTCTATGTGGTAGCAGCATTGTTAATTTCAGCGGAAAGAATATATTTTCGACTCAATAAAACACTTTTTATCCAACAGAATGATCCCAATTATCGGACTCTTAGAACTCGTCGTGATCATTTGGCTGAGTGGTTGACTTGGTCTAAATTAGTAAAGGGTACCAAAAACTCGAGAAAGAGATTAAAATTTTGCATAATAATTTCCCGCATTCAGTTTCAAGTACATTTTTTCAGTGATAACTTCTGCTGGCTTTCTGGTTTGATTTGTAGGAATTTTAGATTTTGATCAGTTTGGAAATTGTGGATGTCTATCAAATGAAGGTATTGTCGGGTTGGGAGAAGGCAGAGAAAATTATGGCATTTGTGTCTGTCCTGGTCTCGATCAGTATATGCGGACTAATCACATTTTTAAAGCTAAAAAAACACCCATTAAAATCGGTTTGATGAATGTAATGACATGTAGAGATTGAATACTTTCTTGAATGCTCGGATTTCATATCAGAGACCGCTTATTATGAGAGAATGGAGTACACAAAGTCTAATCCTGGACGTGAACCATTTATATTTAGATTGGGATAATTTATAACTAATAAACAAATTAAAATTGTATTAAAATTTAATAAATCTATATTTAAATAATTAAATTATAATAAATTATATCAGGTAGTGTGGTGGTTATTCATGTCTGTTGGCCCTTTGCATGAGGAACTTCCAATTCTTAAAAAAACAACGGAACCAGAACAGCAGACAAATAATTCTGATCGTAACGAACCTGTTTTGTGAACTGGCTAAAACTATCTGCCACCTCTTGATAAAACCATGTCAAAAACAATACATCACCACATGTCTACCAAGACCATCCAAAGACTGATCTGGAACGAGCTGTTGGATGGCCTTCTCCAATTGGATGATGAATCGAAAACTACCTTGACGCAAAACAGAAGACCCTGATGTAACCACATTTTAGGCACCTCTTCTTTAGAGGAGAGTCGAGCTCTTGGTTTCATTACCAGACCTGCAATTGGATTTGATTCTCACGTCGCTACCTACTTTGTCGAAGGATTCTTTTCTCTTTTCCAAAATGCTTGGAAAGATTGTGACTCTCTGAACATGGGAAATACCGCGAATCACTGTGAAACTCTCAATATGTCTAAATGATTCAAATTCATGCCAACTGGGTTGTTCTCTGTTCATGACAACCTTGTCAGGCTCAAGGAAAGAGCAACGACCTAATGTGAGGCTCTGTTGGAACTTTACAGTAACATAGTTAACTAATTATAGTCTTTATTTGTGTTTTTTGAATAAAATCATTCGCTCATTTAACAACACACAGCTTCTAATGACGATCCTTCCAGTTATCACGATTTTTGTCTTATACGAGATTTGAGGCTGAACACTTTGTATATCTAACACTACATTCAGAAATTCTGGTTTATGCTGTCTTCCATGCTCACCGCCTTAACCCTCAAATCATTAACCCAATGACCAATAAAAATCTATTTCCCTAGACGACTTTCCTTTTTTTAACACGCAATCAAAATTTATTGTTTCCCATGAATCCCCGTGCACAACACCACTGGAATGTTCATGGCATTTGATTTATAGAGCGGCCGAATCAGACATAAATCTATCTCTCCCTACTCCAGAAGAGGGTTTCCAGATAGACGTGATTCTCGGACAGGATGCTCCCATTCCGACCATTGGAATTGAGTCAAGCACCACAACGAAAAGATATGAAATTAAAATAACTTTATTAACTAAAATTATCGTATTTCCTAGAATCACATTTGTAATCAGTCTACCACTTCGATTACTTTGTAAACGTAAAATGATAAATTGTGAAGCATTTTGGAATCCTCTAACAATTCAAACGTTCACGAATACCTTGGTAATTGAACTGATCCAAAATCTCATTAATATTTGACATAATCTTAGATTGACAAACTCCATCGGCCGATAATGCAGTCTTCAGGACAATTTTAATGCTGTTTATGATAACCAAGTAGTTTTCTAATCAAATCACCAAGTCAACAAACTGTGAATTTTCTGGAGAAATTCGAATTTTATTTTGTTGGCTTCATGCTGAGACTTCTTTCTCAGTCGACAAATTCTCGAATTCATAAAAATTATACTTTGATGAGAGATTCGCCCTCTTCTTTCTGACGTCTTTTTGATTCTCATGACTTCTATAGGTGGAGACATTGTCGATGTTATCGAGGAGTGCTTTTATGGAATTGATTTCATTTCCGAATCGTTTTAGCTTTTTCGGAGAAGCAAAAATTGTATTTGAGTCTCCACGACGAATTTTCTTGAGTGGTTGAATCATCTTTAACGAAAATGCGGAGGAAATCGGATCTTTGTATCCGACTTCTTTGAGGGGATCGATGCCTCCGTTTGAAGTGACTAAAATGGTTTCCTTGGGTCCTTTTTTGAAATTATTGTATTCCCAGAAATAATCAAGCTCATCAATTGCTTGTTCTTTTCGACGCCTCGCAATCTGTCGTGCAGACACGTCGAAATACCAATTTGAGTAGTCTGCATTATATTTTCCAAAGTATAAGCAGTTTTGAGTTATGTAGTTTTTGTGATTTCGTAATATTGCTCAAATTCATTGTTATAATCGTAATAATCAGAATAGTTGGAGTAATTTTGATATTCGTCATTCGCTGGGTAATAGTACTCGTTTTCCGTGTAGTAATAGTCATCCACGTGACTGTAGCATTCGTAGTACTGTGGATGATAATATTGGTTGTATTCGTCATAGTAATCATCAAAACTGTAATTCGGTTGATATTTGTTGACAGATGTATAACAGGGGTCACAAAATTCTGAGCTATGAAAGTCACGTGGAATAACTGCTGAGTATTTTGGGACATTTGGATAATTTGGGTTGGTGGAATAATTCCAATTAGACATTTTAGAAAACGGGAAGATTCGCATTTATATTCTCGGATTATGCGTATTTTAACAGTTTGAGTGATTTTAGATTTGATATTCCACTTATCATTACAATTGTTATTGGAAAGACAAGTTTATATTAAATGGTAAGCACTATCACGTTAAACCTGTATTATCATCCCCAATGTACTGATTCAATACATAATTGTTAGTGATAGTCAACGTGGTGCCCTAAGACAGATTTTTCAGCTTTATCTTAGATTTTCTGTTACTAAGGATCTTTAATAAGTCTTCACCAAAGTAATGATTCAATACATAATTGTTAGTAATGGTCAACTTGTAGGGCCTAAGACAGATTTAGCCAGTTTTATCAAAGATGCTCTGTTAGGATCTTAGATAAAGTTTCCCCCAAAGTAATTATTCAGTGTATAATTGTTATGACGTCTACTTGTGATGCCCTAAGACAGATTTAGCCAGTTTTATCCAAGATGCTCTGTTAGGATCTTAGATAAAGTTTCCCCCAAAGTAATTATTCAGTGTATAATTGTTATGACGTCTACTTGTGGTGCCCTAAGACAGATTTAGCCAGTTTTATCCAAGATGCTCTGTTTAGGATCTTAGATAAAGTTTCCCCAAAAGTAATTATTCAGTGTATAATTTTTATGACGTCTACTTGTTGGTTGCCCTAAGACAGATTTAGCCAGTTTTATTCCAAGATGCTCTGTTAGGATCTTAGATAAAGTTTCCCCCAAAGTAATTATTCAGTGTATAATTGTTATGACGTCTACTTTGATGCCCTAAGACAGATTTAAGCCAGTTTTATCCAAGATGCCTCTGTTAGGATCTTAGATAAAGTTTCCCCCAAAGTAATTATTCAGTGTATAATTGTTATGACGTCTACTTGTGGTGCCCTAAGACAGATTTAGCCAGTTTTATCCAAGATGCTCTGTTAGGATCTTAGATAAAGTTTCCCCCAAAGTAATTATTCAGTGTATAATTGTTATGACGTCTACTTGTGATGCCCTAAGACAGATTTAGCCAGTTTTATCCAAGATGCTCTGTTAGGATCTTAGATAAAGTTTCCCCCAAAGTAATTATTCAGTGTATAATTGTTATGACGTCTACTTGTGATGCCCTAAGACAGATTTGACCAGTTTATCTGAGATGATCTGTTACTAAGGATGTTCGATAAAGTATCTCCCTAATGATTCAATACACAATTGCTAGTGAAATTCCACTTGGGAGTCCTGAGACGGATTTGGCATTTTTATCTAAGATACTCTTGCACTAACAATCTTGGATGTATTTATTATACATAAAATGTTTGAATGACTTGTTAAAATAAACTCATTTGATTTAAGTATTATTAAGATTGTTTGAAAATCTACAATTTATACACTTCAAATCCGACAAAAGGGTAATGGTAACCTAGCTAATTAAATGATCCCAAATCCTCCTTTGTTTTGTAATCATCAAAAAGTATCTCTGCCACCGCTTCTCGGAAGTATCTCTGCTTGAATCTATACTGAAAGTCGATAAGAGGCGAATATCTAAGGAAGGACCGTTTCATCAGGAAAGAGATTGTACAGTCAAAGTTTGAGGTTAGGATGGATTTCGGAGTCAAAAACATTTTTTGTAAGTAAAGTCCTCGAGACAGAGTCACACGTCTTTCAAGAATCAATAAAAATCATCGCCGAGTTCATATTGGGGATTGGAGTATTAAAGCCGGTGATTCGTGTAGAAATACCAAGTCGGGAGCCATGTTGGAATAATTGTGACATAAGTCGGGTTTAATCTCATAAGAACTAACTCCACTAACACTTTTGGAGTAAACATGTCAGAGATAACGGTGAGTTTGTAACATAGTCTTGTTAGCAAGTTTTCAGTATTTGTATTGAGGGAAAGACTGCATCATCCTTATCTTCAAGTGCGTTTTAGCAGAGTTTTAGAATCGTCTAGAAAGAGTTCGTGAACTCTTGTGATCGAGACAACCAATTGGGAATCTCCACT
Organism: Dicyema japonicum; assembly: GCA_011109175.1. Classification (NCBI taxonomy): domain Eukaryota; kingdom Metazoa; phylum Dicyemida; class Rhombozoa; family Dicyemidae; genus Dicyema; species Dicyema japonicum. Next base: position 397,164 of record RDEW01000036.1, read on the forward strand.
TTCGTTTATTTTGTAGTCGTATTTTCCATGAAAGGGATATGTTACGTTGTCTTAAAGAGTCAATAGTGTCTCCATCATGCATTTGTGATCGTTTAACATATTCTTATTTTTTTATAAAGGTGACCTTTCTGAGCATAAACTGGGATTGAAATCCATGTACGAGGATTATATTTGCTGGCTTATCAATCCTGATATTCTTCACCCCGCACCCAAGAAAACAAGAAACCCAGATCATTGATTTTGTGTCGAAAAGAAAGATATTTACTTACACCCGATCCATCAAATGAAGAAAACGGTTTGCTAACTGGAGAGTAATGATCATAAGCGAACACTCCCTGAGATTCGTCAGATGCATCTGATGTGAAGTCACGATAAATTAAAGAGAAGGAAAACCAAGAAGGTAATTCAGGGCACTCTTAGCAACCACCTTATCTTCGCTCGTGTTTTTCACGGTGTCTCAAAAGCTTTCACTAGGCCGGAATAAGCTTTTTATGATCCTAACCGCAAGTAAAGTTGTAATTAGTAAAAAAATGGTGTGATATATAAAAAATTAATAAATATGTATGAAAAAGTAAAAACATCCTGATAATACTTGATAGTTATCTAATAATTAAATCATGGTCATAATAATGGATATTCGTTTCTAATAAATGATGCGGAAATAAGCTAGGAATGCCGAGGAAAAATACAAAATGTTAGTAGACCGGTTTACGTTCTGGCTCATTACAGTTGAGGCAACTATAAGAGTGAAATAGATTGATTTCCTCAAAAAGGTGGATTGTCTGGCTACATTAAAGACCACTACGCATGTGAAACAGTGGTTTCTTTACTTGATCTCTGTTGCAATCGTGAGAGACAACGCAATGACGATTTTCTCGGCGGGGACTGGATCCAAAATACAAAAATTCAACTAAAGGAAACGGAAATTCATTAATAGTGTCGGGATTCCTAATTTTATTTCTATTACCTTTATTTTCGACAAGACACATAGGTCTCATGCAATGTATAGCTGTCATTTATAGGTTGTTCAATCTATAAGGTAAAAGTTGAAATTAGTATGGTCTCTTCCTTTTGTGCTTAAAGAAACTTTGCACCGTACTGCTTTGCTCCATTTCATTTTCGAATCCTGAATTTCATTGAGTTATTTAACATACAAAAAAGAAAGGTGTTCTTTAGGTGTAGGTGATTCGAGCCTCCTTAGCAGCCGTATCAATTTTTCTCGGTGTTCCTCCCAAGAACTGATTTATTTTCTTTATAAATGAGTACATTTCGGAATAAGGTACATAATTAAAATTCTAACATTTTTATCCATCATTTGAGATATTTTTAATAAATTTTATTAACTTAATAATAATTTAATATTTATAAAATAACCTATTAATAAATAAAAGATAACCTATAAATGACTTTATCATTGTGTGGATATGAATTATTAATTATTTTAATAAGTCCTGTAATTCCATATCAAATGGTTTATATACTAATGGTGGCATAGATCATTTAAATAACTATACATTGCATGTATGACTAAACGTGTAAATCTCTGGTATGCTCGAAATAAAGCACTTTTAAGTGCAAACATAAATGTAACATATGTGAAAGATTATAAAGTTTGTAAATTTTTATTAATATTAGAATATGAATTTCATATTTAATGAGGAAAATTTAAACTTATATAGAATTGAACTAAATGATAAAATTGTTCTAATTTTATCATCACATGATATTAAGTTATATTTTACGTTCATTTTGAAACCTGGAAAGATTTATTTACTTGAAAAATAGAACTCTCGATTAGTACCTATATTTATTAATTTCTCAGATCAATCTGATGTTCACAAGATTACACTTGATCAACAATTGATTCCAGAAAATCGTGACTATGAATGTCAAACTATATTTAAAAAATTTTCTTCAGATGTTTCTCTCAATATATCTTGTTTAAGGACCAAAATATTCAATAATAGAAATACTATCCAATTTAGTTCTCTTGGTTGTTGTACTTATTTATTTTAGGACGATATTGTTTGAATTCTACAGATACGACAGTCCATCGAATATTATCAAAACAGAAAATAAAACTAAACTGTCTACCAAAAAATGACAATTCCAAATATTAAACCATCATATAAGTAACAAGAAAATCATACTTTCCTCTACAAATAATGTTAAACCATCAATAGTAACCGAAAATTTTACATTCGTCTACAAATAATATCAAACCATCATATAGTAACAAGAAAATCATACTTTCCTCTACAAATAATATTGAACCATCATCTAGTAACAAGAAAATCATACTTTCCTCTACAAGTAATATCAAACCATCATATAGTACAAGAAAATCATACTTTCCTCTACAAATAATATTAAACCATCATATAGTAACAAGAAAATCATACTTTCCTCTACAAATAATATCAAACCATCATATAGTAACAAGAAAATCATACTTTCCTCTACAAATAATATTAAACCATCATATAGTAACAAGAAAATCATACTTTCCTCTACAAGTAATATCAAACCATCACATAGTAACAAGAAAATCATACTTTCCTCTACAAATAATATTAAACCATCATATAGTAACAAGAAAATCATACATTCCTCTACAAGTAATATAAACCATTATATAGTAACAAGAAAATCATACTTTCCTCTACAAATAATATTAAACCATCATATAGTAACAAGAAAATCATACTTTCCTCTACAAATAATATAAACCATATAGTAACAAGAAAATCATACTTTCCTCTACAAATAATATTAAACCATCATATAGTAACAAGAAAATCATACTTTCCTCTACAAATAATATTAAACCATCATATAGTAACAAGAAAATCATACATTCCTCTACAAGTAATATTAAACCATCATATAGTAACAAGAAAATCATACATTCCTCTACAAATAATATTAAACCATCATATAGTAACAAGAAAATCATACTTCCTCTACAAATAATATTAAACCATATATAGTAAACAGAAAGTTATAATATCCATTCTTTACTGTGTCGTTGATATTGGCTTTGGTCTTGATAATCATAGTAATTGTTTTATTCCATAGAAGAGATAAATTTAGGTTATTAACAAACACTAATTCATTGTCTGGTTAACTTATTATTAATATGGGAATTTTTGGTTTGTTTGATGTTAAATGATATATTTTATAGTCTCTTGTATAATTTTTTGATAAGTCTACATTTATTTTTGTGTTTTAATGACATATAAAATTGACCTATTTAGAATTTGATTTAGTTTGCTGGATAATCATTTAGACTTAGTTAAATACAACAAATGACATTTGTCACATATTAAAGAATGATATTACTATGAATGAAGTAGATCATCTCTATAATTAGTATGCGTTCTTACGTATGAATCCACAAATCTATTTTTCCACTATTTGCTTTATTGAGGCAAGGATCCCGTCTTTCTCAGTCTCAAGACGTCGCTTAGGCTAGGGCTAACTTTATGGTAGATCTTCAAGACTTATTAGTCCTGATAATATCCTTTTTTTCTTTGTGGATAGATTCCATGCTTCGCACCCATACAAAGCTTTTGTAGGATTAATTTATAAAAATGAAGATAGAGACCTTCGCACTGATGGTTAGCTTGATGTTCTCCAGAAATGAGCCTTCCTGGTCGACTACTACATCCAGCAATCGAAGCGAACGAACTCTTGTAATTCCTAGCGTATAAGGTTGTATGTGACGGATTCGTATACGGCTGATTTCTATATAGTTTGACTTCTCTGTTGAGTGTTTCATCCCTCTCCGGACACACTGGTCTTGCACTTGTCAATAAATATCCTGAGTCTTCTCTCGGAGAGCGTCAACTCTCCTGACATATCAATGATTAGTATTTCGTCCGCGTATATTAATAGATCTCTAGGAAACCGATTTACTTTTGCTCGGAAAAATATAAGATGCGGCATTCTACTTTCATCACAATACAGGTAATGACTTTGACGTTCAGGTGTCTTGAGAAAGTCTTAAAACTGATTGGCACGTAGTGTTTCATGAATGTGCAAAAGTGTATGTGACATAAGTAGTTTGAGGAGAATCTTCTTGTCCGATGTGTATCTGCCAGAAATTTTTCTTATTAAGGTGACTGACCAGGTGCAGCCATTTTCGGTTATAATATTGGAATCCACTACATTTAGGTAGAGTCTCTTCTATCGAATGTGGTACTGTTTTATCAGGTACCATTTTATTATTATTAGCACTTATCGCTATGTCATAGGATTGACTAAGCATGTGCAACACGAGTTAGCAACTCACTTGTTAGTTTCACCCACTTCCTCCTATTCAAAGCCGAAGTGCGCAACCAGTCAAGATCCTCTCCACTTCCAAGATGCTGTTCCATTTCTTTGAGGTCCTCGTCGGAACGACTGCCAGTGTCGTCCTTGTGCGACCACGGAAAAGGGGGGCCTCCAACATGAAGTAATCCTCCATGGCTACGTTCGCGGAATCATCTAGATCCAGTCGCACCTCCATCGTGTATCCAGAATCTCATTGAATTTTCTGAGGTTTTCGTCCTCTTATAAGAAGATTAGATGACATCCTCGTATCACTTCTTTCGAACATCATATGCCGTAGTTGGTCTCTATGAAACACATTAAGCCTCTTCAGTTCATTTCTTGAACAGGCCCAGGTACCAGCGTTATACAGTAGTATGGGATTCACTAGCGAGTTGTATGATCGAGTTTTTGTTATAATGTCAAGGCCCGTTTTGTAGAACCAGGTTTTCTTTAATCTGGAGAGGGCAGTTTGTGCTAGGTGTTCCTTTTTGTAATATCTTCATGGTCTCCTAGGAGGGAGCCAAGCTATTTGCACTTGCGTCAGAACTCCTCCGTCATTGTTTCTTCTCTCTTGAGTTCAGTTACTTCAGTCTTGTCTGGATTTATTGTTAGGAACCATTCAGCTAGTCCTCCATGCTCTCTTCCATCAAGCAGGTGAGCGGTATTTTGTCGTTTGAAATAAAGTCTACGTCGTCAGCATACGCAATAATGTTTGTCTTTTCACCCATTATCGGTTTTGACTCCCGTAAAGCAGCTTCAAGGATATGACAAAAAGGATAGGTGATAATGGGTCTCCCTGTGGAGTGCCGACAGTCGTCTCAAATCGGCGAGACAAGACTCCCCCGACTCTTACAGTGAGCTAAGTATCAGCTAGGAGGGTGGTGGCCATTCTGACAGTGGAAGCGTCTAGGAAAATCCTCAGAACCAGTATTAGCCTCGTCTGTCGACAGAGTCGAAGGCCCACGAAATGTCGATTTTGAGGATGGTTGTAGACATTTTGAACTTTTGAACGGCCGCAGATCTCCACTTGTGGGACCACAAAACATCTGAAGTAGATTTCCATTTCGGTATCCGCTGTGGTATAGCACAGAAAAGTATCTAGGCGTCCTTTCATCCTTTGTAAGGTTATGTTCCTCATAATTTTCCCGAAGTGAATCATTAATATGACTGGACGGAGGTTCTCCACCTTAGCTCTTGGTTTATTCGCCTTCTATACAGGTATCAAGATACCCTCTCGCAGGGTCAGAGTGTGACCATAATAGTGAATTTTGTTCAGGATCTTACCGATGCATTCATACAGCTTTTGGGTTCCATATTTGAAGAATTCTCCACCGAGTCCGTCGGGCCAGGAGTCCTGTTGTATTTTAACTTGGAACTGGTGAGATTTCTTAGTATTTTTCCTCGTTCTAGGATGATAGTGTCGATTCCTTGGATTAAAAGTTTTCCAAAGTGGGCAACGATAATTTCCGCCACTTCCCTTTGGTCCACAATCTGCGTTCCTTTGTCATCTCTTATCATTATCGGTTGATGGGGTCTCTTTCCTTTTATCTGTTTAACAGGCTCGTAGAATTTAGCGTTGTCCTTGAGAGATTCTATCTTCTTAATCTGGTCCAGTGCTCTATTTCTGTTATGCTGGCGTATAGTTTTTCTTATTTTTGCTTCTATGGTTTTTCTTTCTCTCCGCAATTTTGATTTTACGTTCGAATCGTCAGTATTTTGTATAGCATCCATATGGTCTTCTTTTTATTTGCAAGGTCCTTCACCGTGTACATGTCGTGCGATGGAATTTTCTCATTTTCTTTCAATAGATACAGATTGGCTCATTTGTGTATTGACTGCTTTACAAAATCCCAGGATTTTCGGGCGACAAATCTGAAGGCATGTTTTCTAGTTCTGCATCCAGATATTCTTTGAATGCTAGGGCCCTTCTGATTGACTGATTAAGGATTCCAAGTTATAACGTCTAGAGTTGGGTTCTGTGGTTTCAATGTGCTTCCATTTCGTTCTTTGTAGTACCATAAATCTCTTTAGAGAAAGTCTAGCAATAACCATTTTGTGGTCGCTGTCGATAATCGATCCACCATAAGCTCGTCATCAAGTATAATCCCTCGATCTTTTTGCCTGCATATGATATAGTCGATCTGGTTGTACATATTTATCACTCGCCCTTCGGGATTTGTTCTGTGTCTCGACCACGTAGATTTATGTCTGGCTGGATGCATGATGGCTGAATTGCATAAAAATACGTTGTTCGTTTGACAGAAGTTATCTAGTAGGGTTCCCGGGAGATTTCTTTTCCCCCTACCATGCCTTCCCATGAATGTCTCATCGGACGTAACCTGGGTGCCAGATTTCGAATTTAGGTCTCCTGCATCATTACTAATGTTGAGTTAGCATACTTGGAAAAGACGGCAGAAAGACTGGTGTAAAGTCATCAATAACTTCAGGGTTATTATTAAGTCATCCACTGTGAGGGGCGTAAACGTTTATTATAGTTAGGTATTTCTTCGACGGGTTGAGGTCATCCAGTTTCAATTGGCATTTTATGACTTGTATTTTTCACGGTTAATGATAAAGACCAAAAAATTAATTTATTTTCGGTTAATTAATAATTGAAGTTAATGAGTAAATAGAAATGATTTCAGTAATGAACTTTGCCACTATGAAAGATCCCAATGAGAACAATTCCAGTAAAAGCTACTCCCTGTTTTCTACATAATTTTAAAAGTGCTCCAAAAAAACTTAAAGACCAAACTGGTGTCTTTGTCACGATTTATGAATAATTTATCAGACCAACGATGGCGTATGCAATCTTTCATCAGCAATGCAAAGTTCACGATCTTCCTCATTGAAACTATCCGCAATCGAGGAGACTGCAACAAGGTTAATTGGACCAGAACACAAAATACAGCCCATTGAAAATTTCCTAATCGAATTACAACAAAAACTCTTTAAGGAGACTAGTTTACCGAGCTGTCCTCTATTCCATAAACTATCGAAACATTCACAATCATACAGAAATTTTGAGCCGATGTCATGTCCAATGAGAAGAGCTGTTCAGGATTCTCGACCCCGCCGGACTCGACCTCTGCTTTGTCGGTCTGGAATCACTTAGTTAGATGAGAACTTTTATTTCTTTCCCTTTGACCCAGTGATCCTGGAGGGTAATAATAATAATAAATTGGGTCGCACTATGCTTGTCAAAATCACCAATATAGCCGCATGTTTTCTACCCGTAGGATAAACCATCGAGAGAGATCAAGGAAGAATCCTGTAGCAAATCTGCTCTGGACGTTTTTACCTCTTGGATGGATCTGAGATTTACCATCTATCACCTGACAAGCTTGATAATATTATTGATCAACTCATTCGAGACTATCAATGTGGAACTTCAACATTCTCATTTTGATGCTTAATGGCAGCCGGGTTCCTACATGTTAGTAAGATCCGGGTAACTGACTAAATTGAGCTGATTCATAGTCCACAACACAGTTTTTAAATATCCAGTAGTTAGTCAATTGCCAAGTAAAATGCCATCAGCTATTGGGAAAACCTATCGAATTCGGTTGAGAGAATGGAAGCTAGACATTCGACAGTTTCGTATTAGATCAATCAAATATAAAAACATAACCTTTACACTTTTGTTGAAATATATTTTTTTCCGTTATTTAATGATTTGAATCTGAACAAAAATTAAGTTAAATAATAGATTTAGGTCAACATAAACCATTATTCTAGTCAAATCTTATCAACAATCTGAATGTTGGTTAGATTTTCAATACTATGAAAAATATGACCATCCGCAGGATTCACTGCGCTTGAAACTTAGCATCCTAGGTCGGGCTTTAATGTTTTTTCTTGAAACTTATGCAATGTCAATAATTTAATAAAAATACATAAAATAGGTCAACCAAATAAATTTAGCAAAAAGATAATGCTTTTATACTTGTCTGCTATAAGCGAGCGTCGCTTTTGGTTTTACTTCCCTGCAGGCATCCGTTTTTCTCACTTGAAGAGACAGTGGGCAAATAGTAAAGTGTTCCCACTGAATGTATTGGCGATTGTCATTCTTATAAATAAATTGATGACAGGCTATTTGAGAATAATGTGGATGAAAATAAGAGAGAATTTAAAACTGAGTTATTAAATAGTTTTGATGATACTTTTATAATAGTTAGCAGATCGAATCTTCTTGACTAGCGAAATACTTTAAGATTATATGATTAAGCTAAAAGCAGATAAGATATATTTAACAGAATTTAATAACAGAAAGAATTCCATTAACCCAATTAATAATCCGATTCTAACTTAACTAAAAATCATCATTTTTGTGATCCAAATATTACTTAAATAAAATATTTAATCAAACTTTGTCGTCCATCTGACTTTTCTCGTCTTTATCTAAAATCTAACAAAGTTAACAAACCCTTATAATTTTTTTATTCTAAACAGCATAAGGGTTATAACGAAAAAGGATAACAAAGACGAAGATAACGAGACAATTATAAACTTTTTGTTGCGATTAAGATAATAATGAGCAGCAGTCATTACCCAACAATAAAGTGTGGCACTGAAAGGAACAACAGCTCACAAATTTTTACTACCCTTCTGATGGTGAATTGAATCCTTTCCTGAAAAATGCTTTAGAGATTTGATGAAAATAGCTACGACTAACAATATCCACTGTCTTCGTATGTACAACTTACTGATGATGACTGGGTAAAAATGTACGAGTCCAGGCCCTTCGATGCTGGGTCATTTTATTCGAACTATTTTCAATTAAACTTATTTAATTCGGTTATAAAATTAATTAATTAATTCGTCAATTGATTGATTCAAATTAATTCATTCACTTTACGAGATTTTCTCATGAGATGTTATAAATATTTGCTTATAAGAAAATTTAAAAAGTTAATTCGAATTGTGATCCTTGTACTATAATTTTTAATGATTAGTCGATCCTTCTTATTTTTTTATTTCGCTCAAAACTCACCTTCAATGATTATCAGGTAAAATACAAGTTTCTGTTTGTCGTAATTTCAGGTTAAATAAACTTATTATTGATAGAACCGTACAATGTGCAGAAAAGGGAGGCCATAAGGAAAACATGGGGAAACGTAATGCTACTGGAAAAGATGAATTCTAAAATTGTTTTTTTCATCGGACAAAGTAGGAGTAGGAAAATGTGGTTGATAGAGAACGAACAAAAATTGCATAAGGACATTGTCATTAGTAAAAAGTTTATCGAAGATTACAGAAATTTGACAATAAAAGTTGAAAATGCACTCACGTGGGCATTGAATGAGTACAGAAACTTTGATTACTTCATTAAAATCGACGACGATGTCCTATTGAATATCGAAAATCTTTTCCTTATGCTACAAAAAAACTTACCTAAAAAGTATTACTTCACTCCATTCATATTTTGTTCAATGAACCCTAATCTATATCCAGTAAGAGATCCCAAAAACAAATGGTACCCTTTATCTTTATTAAGGTTTATAAGTGAAGATCAATATCCTAATTCAACTTACCCAGATTATTGTGGTGGACATGCGTATTTGATGTCTAAGCAGGCCATTCCTCTAATTTTAAATAACTGTAAAAACCAAATAAAACTACATTTGGAAGACGTTTATTTCACTGGTAAAATTATTGGCTGATTTAATAGGATTATGCAGATTTGAAAATAATATCCCAATACTTGTTCATCCTAAATTCATTTCATATCATTCCAAAATTTGCAAATTAAAGGATTATGCTACAAAAATAAATCATTCAAATGATTCTTTAAAATATTTATATAAAAAATTAAAGAACTGCTAATAATCAGATAATAATAATAAGAGAGTTTTTTGGTTTTAATTAGGATTGGTTTCTTGAGTATAATAGTCATATAAATTATGTAATGGTGAAGAAAAAACAAGACAAAATGATAGACTATAAACCATCCACCAAAAAGTGGCAACCGTGAGTCAAATAATATATTAATAGGTTATCCATATTGTAAAAAAATTCTAGAATAAAAATTTAACTAATTTAGATAAGTCAAAAGATGACAAACATAGCACGGTTTTCTGGTGTCTTGACTTGCACAGAAATCCAGAGCGAATAAAGTTAGTCAGCGAGCTGAGGAAGCCTGTTGTAGACCGATCTTTATTGAAACCATTCTGGATCGGTTTATCGGGAGTACTTTCAGTGATTTTTGCGAGGATGAGCTTTTCCAGAATTTTTGACATAGAGCAAAAGGGGAAAATATGAATGAAAGAAGCTAAGTCTTTCGTTTTTCCGGGCTTCAATCCTGGGCGGATGACTTCAAGCTTCCACATCGTTGGGATTAAGTTATAGTTAATCGACCATTTATATATTTTGGTTAGGGTACCGATTCCCTCATTGCCTAGGTTTTCAGTAGGATCATGGGAATTCCGTCTGGACCATGTGAATGTGTTACTTTTGTTTGGCTTAGAGATGAATTACCTCCTTTTCAGTGAAATAAGTTAATTGGTCTCTTCCGACCGTGATCCCACACAATTTCTATACGGACGGGATCTTTTTCCCCTCCTCTTCTGAAATTACCTCAAGTTGCCTCTATGATAGACTCGAGTCTCTGGGGGCAATTTCTTTATCTGTATATTTTTCCAGTAATTTTATTGCTCTTGACTGGATCTCTTGAATATGGTTTTTATGTGAGATTTTTCCCTAGTATTTTATTAAGACGTTTAGGAAATCAATTATTTAAATGTGGAATAAAATAAACCTCACCAAAATATATTTTGGTGAGGTGGTGACGTGCCTCGTTTCTTCTCTGTACAACGGTTAAAAAAATGTCTGAAAAACACTCATCATACAATCGAGAACTCAGGCTAATGACGGTCAACGTACGTGGAATATCGAAAGATTGGACAAGGAAAGTACTTTGTGACGATCTCGAGAAATACAAAATATCTATTGGCTGCCTACAAGAGACGAAAATCGAAAATGGACGCGATGAGACATGGAACAACTACCGACTGATTCTCTTCCCAACTGAATGCAAGCACTACGGCATGGGATTTGCCCTACACGTGGATTACCTCAAAAAATTACATCGCTATTGGAGAGTCAACGACCGAATATGTGTCCTACAAGTCAAACTAAATGAACTATGCCCGTCCAAGAGTCTACTAACCGTCATAAATGTCTATGCACCACACTGTGGACGAGTAATCAAGAACCCCGGTGAACTCGAGGAATTCTACTCAGAACTATCAAGCACATACTCTAACAATGCTTCCTCGTCTCTTATCTTTGTTGCGGGAGATATGAATGCAAAGGCCGGAATGCGAATGGGGCCCGAAGAATCCTCTATTGGAAGACACGGGCGCGGAAGGAGTAATGCATCTGGAGCCTCTCTTGTAAACTTCTGCGAGGCAAATAGCCTTTTCCTGTGTAACACGGCCTTCACGCACTCAGCTCGCCACAAGACTACATGGCACGAACAAAGGAAAAACTCTGTCGGGGAGACCGTAAATATATATAATCAAATCGACTACATTATCTGCCGAAAGTCTGATAAACACCTGATAAATGATGCACGTTCCTACCAGGGAACAACAACCGACAGCGACCACAGGATCGTCATTGCACAACTTTCTGTAAAAAAGCACCTGACTGGGAAAAAATACATTGAAAACGCGAAGAAGGCGAGACAAAGACCCAATATATACTTTCAGACAGAAAAATTGTGGTTAGAGCCAACTTGTAGAGCTAAATATCACGAACAAATCGAGACTCTTATGGTGAAAACCGCACCGGAATCATCAGTACGAACTCTGTGGGATCAAACAAAACAGGCAATCTCCAAGTCGGCCAAAATATGCCTTGGAGTCCGAAATCATCACGCCCTAAAATTGGATCACCACCCGATTGTGCCAGATATGGCAAAGCATTGCAGAGATCTACGACTAAAAGCGGCAAACACATCAGACGATAGTAAAAAAAAGAGATTAATATCCAACAAAGGGAACTAAAATGGAAAATCAAACAGATGAATAGAAAACACTCACGGGAAATTATTACATCCCTATTAAAAGAAGTGGAATGCCTAAAAGACAATTCAAGGATGTATGCGGCTCTGCGGCTGCTGCGGACTAAGAAAAGACAAAACATCCTTCACATCAAGGACAAAGATGGAAAATTCGTGGGTAACCCGGAAGAAAAAGCAGAATTGATTGCACGACACTTCGAAACACTGTTGAATAAAGAAAATAATGACTTTCCCCCTTTCCAAGGAGAAGCAAAGGCGCTAAAAATCCTAATCACAGTGGAAGAGGTGGAATTAGCGATAAATAAACTAAAGAACAACAAGAGTGCTGGGCCGGACAACATAAGCCCTGAGCTCCTAAAATATGGGCCAAAAAAACTTAGCGACACAATTGCAAAACCCTAAATGACGTCTTTGAAACTAATACCGATCTAGGACTTGGAAATATTATTAATACCCATACAAAAACCGAACAAATCAAAAGGACCAGTAGAAAATCTCTGCCCGATAATACTTCTGAATTCGATACGCAAGGTGCTGGCAAACATTGCACTAAGCCGGATAAAGGGTGTGGCGGATCTATACCTACCAGCAAGTCAAATTGGGTTCCGAGAAGGGACGTCTACGGCAGACATTGTATGGAGCCACAGATGGCGCTGCGCAACGCACCAAAGATTCAAGAGCGCAACAACCGTGTTGGGAATAGATCTCTCCAGAGCTTTCGACTCAATAAACAGATAGAGACTGATGAATGTGCTTGAGCAAATATTGGATGAATCGTCGGTTAGGATAATCAGACTACTACTTGCGAACACAAGACTATCTGTGAGGACAGAAGGAGCAACTTCCCGCAGTTTCAAAACAACGATTGGGACACCCCAGGGTGATTCCCTCTCCCCTTTACTATTCACCATATACCTTGAATCTGCACTCCGCGACCTCCGTAAATGCTATATAGGAGACATAGAAGAGACATCTTATGCGGATGATGTGGATTTTGTATCACGGGATGTGACCGCACTCCAACACCTGCTAGAAAATGCACCCGCGGAGCTTGAGAAATGGTTTCTCAGCGTAAATGTTAACAAAACTGAAATTACGGAAATCAAAAGAGAAGACGATATTACTCATGAAAGATGGAGACGTACTAATAAGCTCGGCTCTCTACTAGGAGACGCTGAAGATGTACTAAGGAGGAAAACACTGGCAAATGCGGCAATGGCTAAACTGAAGAAAGGATGGCTAAGGGCCAAAGGACTTGGAGTTGACATCAGATGCAGGCTTTACAACGCGTTTGTGAAACCGATCCTACTGTACAACGCTGGGACATGGGGAAGTTCCTTCAACGAACTATTGAAACTGGATTCGTTCCATAGAAGGCAACTAAGAAGCTTACTCGGAATGGAGTGGCCACGTAGAATATCAACCACTGGTATCTACAACAAGTGTATGTGTTCTTACATCAGCAAGGATGTGATAGATGCCCGGTGGAGGCTATTTGGGCATGTACTAAGAATGAACCCGGACGCACCCGCTAACAAAGCGATGGAAGATTACTTTGACAGAGGCGAAAAACCCTTCCGCGGACGACCTAGATCGACACTTCCGACAGCCCTAAACAAAGACTTAAATCGTGTGAGAAAAAATCTAAAGACGGGAGACGACCTGGACGAATTGAGATCACTCGCATTCGACAGAGGAAGATGGAAAAGACTAACTATAAATATTGTTTCTTTGAGTGTTGCACATGCGGGGCTATAATCATTATTATTATTATTTAATAACCCCGAAAAGGGAACACCAAGAAAGAAGGAGTAATCCAACTAATTAAGTGATCCCGGTACGCCTCAACAGGATCGAGAGGTTTTTCCTGTGTTCCTCCAGAGTACCCACGGCTTTCCTGAATAAACGACGATCATCTTTCATTAGGGTTTGAAGAGGAGTGGGGTTTTTCCCCAAATTTCGTGTATTTGAAGCCTTCAGCCTTGAATGGAAGAAACGACTTGTTTCTTGGCCACACAGACAGATGAAGCCGGAGCCATTATTTTTGATTGCGCCGTGGTCAAGCATTGGAGGGAAAAGATCGGGGGTAGATTTGTTTGACGTGCTAGTTTTCCAATTAGGGTATTGATCTTGAGTGAATTTGATATCGAAGCTCCATAGGCCCATGAGGCACAGGCGTACTCAATCGTCAGTTTTAGGAGTTGATTGAACACGACGAGGGCGCATTCCTGTGAAGGTTTGGACTTCAAGAGCGGTTTGATAATATTAAGTTTCCTGAGACCCTTTGTCATAACGTTCTTCACATGTTGAGAAAATGACATCAAAGGGTCAAATGTCACTCCCAGGATAGTTGGACGAGTCTGTAGTGGAAAGGAGTCTCCAAAAATGTTCAAATCAAGTGTATGTTTTTCTTTTCTGTCCGTGGTGAAAATTGTATATGTTGATTTGTCCCTGGATACAGAGAGACGATTCAACTTCAACCAGGCTCCCAGGTCGTCAATATGTGACTGAAGCTCTGATTTTGCTGTACCCACGTATTTGTTCCTGCTAGCGATGATTAGGTCGTCAGCATAAGTGAGAAGCATTGAATCTGGTCCTCCAGGTCAGGGTAAATCGTTGAGGAACAAGTTGAATAATGCCGGAGAGAGGGGCGATCCTTGAGGGACGCCATTTGGTAGGAGACGGGACCTCGATCTTGCGTGGCCTATACAGACACGTCCTCTTCTTCCGGAGAGAAAATTGGTTATCCATCTTTTCAAATCTGTCTGAATGGTGGTGTCAAAAACCTTCTTCGTGAGTAATATTCTCGAGACAGAATCGAACGCCTTCTGGATATCCAGGGAAACCATTATTGTCCGTAGATGGCGTTTCGGTACGTTGAACCCTTCTGATATAAATTGAGACAGTGAAGTCAAATGTGTCGTAGTTGAACGCTCACATTTGAAACCATGTTGAAAGTGGCAGTCGGGCAAATGGGGTTTTTTCTAAAAATGGTGATTCTGAATCACCCGAATGTGTTCACAAGGACACCTATCCGAAGAAATGACAACCCAACCTCCCCCGACATATCCATTGCTTCCTCTAGGATTGCCCCGAAGATTTCATGGAACGTCTCCTACGATTTTCATAGTGATCATAATCCGATTATATTAAAACTGAGCCGATTCAATAACTCGCGTAGAATTAAAGCAACCTTCAAGGTCTACAAGAAAGCTGACTGGTCGAATTTCAAGCTCTTCATTGACAATAACCTAATACACTTTGATCCCACCTCATTTTGCTCCATCGACAAAGCAGTGGACCATCTAAACCATGTAATCCTTCAAGCTGAAAAGTTGTTTGTACCACGTGCAGTTTATAAATCCTACAAGCCTACTCTGGACTCGGAGACTCGTCTCCTCATCAAACAAAGAAACTCCCTGAAGATGAATCATCTGCAAACCTCTTCTGATTTGCAAAATATAAAATGCTTAAATCAGAGAATTACAAAGCTCATCAGAGAAAAGAAAGATAGGGCGTGGAAGCGCCTATTATCATCTATTGGACATATGAAATCC
This sequence comes from Dicyema japonicum, assembly GCA_011109175.1. Lineage (NCBI taxonomy): Eukaryota > Metazoa > Dicyemida > Rhombozoa > Dicyemidae > Dicyema > Dicyema japonicum. Next base: position 413,061 of record RDEW01000036.1, read on the forward strand.
ACGAGTCTTTTATGGAAAACTATTCGTCGAATCAAGCTAAACTTATCAGATGAATCAGAATCTTTTTCTGCTCCAAATACTGTGCAAGCTAACAACCAAATGAAATATTACGCATCCATAAGCCACAAGGACTTCTCGAAATCCCATTCTTGTCACTTTCGGAATTTAGTGCCTAAACCAACTTCATGGATCAATCTGTTTACGCATGCCGAGGTCACACAGGCTATAAGATCGATGAAGAGATCTTTTACGTGTGGACCTGACGGCATTCCGGGAATTTTGTTAAAACACCTTGGTAATGCTGCAATCAATTAAATTACGTCAATTTTTAATTTGTCTTCTAACATGAACGTCATCCCATGCAAATGGAAAAACTCACTTATAATACCGATCCTTAAACCAGGAAAACCGAAAACCTTACCTTCTTCCTACCGTCCAATTTCATTAACGTGCGCATTATCGCGCCTAATGGAGAAACTCGTACTCTGGAAAATTAAACCCCATCATAATCATTATGGCTTTCGTGAAAGTGCTTTAATAATAATAATAAAATAAAATTTTATTTAATTAATCAAAACACCATAATATTCATTATTATTGTGCGTCATGAGGTTCACTATTTCTGGTGGCGTCGGATATAATCATAAACTATATCTAAAAAGAACCTTTTGCTCTTTACCAACCAGAGGACTTCACACTGAAGGGTGTTCTCTCAATGTTGGAACATTTTATCGATTGAGATTGTTGACCTCAGGAGACGTGGAACAAAATCCATGCCCAAAGAAGTTAACAATCCAGAGCGTAGATATAAACGGGATCAGAGGAAAGATTGACGAACTTTCAATACCTTGGAGAGGAACAGAGTAGATATCTGCCTTCTCTAGGAAACGAAGCTTTCAAAATACATTCCTACTCCTCTCTTTAATGGACACAACACAATAAGATCCGACGTCCATCTGGCCAAGGAGGAGTCCACTGATTCTTTTAAGAAAAGGAATAAAAAACCTTGAGAACCCTTTTCCTTACAAGATCCTAATCGAAGGCTCGAACACGGAGCTAATTATAATTTCTGTCGTAACTTACATTGGAAAAAATTGAAATTGCAAATATTTATGTTCCTCCTCCGAGTTCCTGCAAGAAAAATTTCTGTTTTTACCCATCGACCTTGGACAAAATGGAGAACTATGTGAAGACATCTGTGCTCCGCTCTCAGGCCGTTGATAACAGAGGAATCCTGATATTATCCAAAATGCAAAACTTAAAAGTCATCAACAATCCGAAAAAGAACACTAGGACACCATTCAACACGATGGATATGGTGACATCTCCGGACTTATCAATCTGCTCGCCTCGTCTTCCCGATCATTAATTGGACGGTCCGTTATGACCTACGGAGTGACGACCATTCAATAATAATGAGGCTGAACTGCGAGCTACGTTTTGTACCGAATCCTATTCATTTCTATGATTGCAAAAATGCAAATTGGACTGGCTTTACAAATTTAAAAAAAAAGAAATTTTTTCTATATTTTTTTGGTAGTCGTAGTGAAGGAAAATACCCAGAAAAGTCTTGTCAAACTTATGAAGGGAAATCAGATTCGACAAAGCTCTAGTGACCTTATTGATCAAGAGTTAGTAGGTGAATAAGAAAATCAGATATTTTTACAGTGGCACCTAGACAAAAGATTCTACATTTTTTGTAGTTACAAAAGTGTCACACATATGTTGGGAAAATTCGCTACGATATTTTCTAACAGCAGTCATAGCCTTTTAGTTGTTTTCTTGTTAGTTTCCCAACATCACTAACATGTGGGAGACAGACTGTCATAAAATAATAAAAAAAATTTAAAAGACCATGGTAACACCAAATTAACTAGTCACGTGATCCCGACACGCTCCAAGAGAGACTTCAGCTCGACAAGATGTTTCTTCTTCGAACCCATGTAAGTGCGTATCGGATTATAACTGAATCCTCGTAGTCGCAACGGCACGTTCCTCGATTCTTAAAGATTCCAGAGCTATTGAAGACTAAGACTTTCCAGAAGTCAACTGATTAGTAATTTTTGAATCCTTTTGGATTTCATGGAACATAGACTTCACAATGTTATTGGATTTAGACATGCCTCTCCATGTCCATTTAAATGTGGAGAGCATTTCTTGAGCCTCCTGATCGATTTCCATAATACAGAGGAGGAAGTATTATTCCTAGCTTTTCTGAGCACGGATTCCCAACGTTCTTTGTTGTGTTTTGTTATGTTCCGCGTGATTTCTTTATTCGGTTTTTATATCCTTTCAGTTACTTCCACAGATTGTCATTAGAAGTTCTTCAGATTATTTTTTCGTTTTATTAGAGCTCGCGTGTGATTGACTTTGAGGACGACACATCAGAATGAATCTTATGCAAGCTTGGAGTATAATCTTGTTGAGGTAATTGACATCAGCGTCGATAGATCCGAAGTTTTCTATACGGAGTTCGATAAAATAGCGGGCCATATTACCTATGAGACTGTTAGACACAACCACATTCTTATCGATATTGCGATTTTTCGGAGGTTGTTTAGACCTCTGCGTCTATTAGAATATTTTAGATAGATATTCATTATTGATTCCAAAGTTGTTTGTGACTTCCTTCTAAAAGGTCCTGAACAAAGGATGATGATTCCATAATATCGTATGCAGGAACGACATGATTATCCGTAATATAAGCGCAAATAATCCCGTTCGGAGCTTAGTAAGCATTTTATCCCTATTTGCAAGCTTTGTATAAGTTTGGTTTTTTGTAACCATTTGGTAGTGTGTTTCTAGTAGAGTCATTAGTTGTTTTCTGTCAAAAAAAATTAAGTTATCAACACATGTTTGAGTTAGTCCCCCACGTACCCGAGTTCTAGAACAATATGAGTAGGATGAATTTACTGCATAGTCGTACTATTACATGTTCTAACATGGGTGTATCTTGGACGTGTCGATTTTAGTCTATTCAGTACTATTGTTGAACATCCTCCAGAACGCTAACAAAGACGCGACTTTATTTGCTCACCTTCAAATCTCATAGGTGAGTCGCTTTCCCATTTGATTGTATTTACCTCGATTTTTGTTCGTTCATTTTAAGGAATCACTCTCCAAACACCTTATGAGAATGAATAAGAGCAATCATCCGCAAATATTAATTCATAGGACAAATTCTTAAATCACGAAGATGCTTCAGTTGAACAAGAGAATCGTTTTACTGAGTGAGCTACCTTCTGAAGAGCAATTGCATATTAATTTGCGAAAGCGCTCAGAGTCAACCTAGACTTTCAATTCTGTTTTTGAAAGTAGAACCCGTATCAAACCTTAAACTGTCCTCGTCTAGCAAAGTTATAGGCTATCTTCAGAATTCATGTAAAATTGATTTTTGCGCAAATTGATTTTTAATTAATCATTATTCAAAAATATTAATTTTTTAACAAAATTTTTAAACATTTTGACAAAGTTATTAGACATTATGGCAAAGTTATTGACATTTTGACAAATTTATTTAACTTTATGGTAAATTATTGAACACGTCGGAAAATCATGTTAATTGTGTGAATTTAATTAAATTATTTTTTAATTTTATTTATTAATAAAATTAATATTATTTAAGACGACTGCTAATTTCTTGTTGTTACACGTAAATTCATTATTTTGATGTTTAATCTTATAGCTGTTCACTTTATCATTTTGAACTTCTCATTTTACTTTCTGACAACACATAAAAATTGCCAAGACGAAGTAATAGATCGTTGATATCTTCGTTAACCAATAACGCCTGGAGTCCCAAGTGTTTCGTTTTACTGTGATCTTTATGGGTAGGGAAGATAAACTTCCTTGTGTGTGTTTTGATCTTTTGATCCTATCTGAATCTTCCACAAGGAGTTGTATGAACTTTTGTGTTTAAGATGGTTCCATTTTGGATTATATTGTAGTAATCGCGGTGAAATGAAGATGTTCCTTATAGACTCAATAGTCCAATCATCGTTCTCAACTGTTTGAAAATATTAATCTTCCTTTTGACAGTAAGCATGTGAGAGCAAAGCTTGTGATTAAAGTCCCTATATGAATTGTGATAATGCTCACATCATTCTGCATAAATCTGAGGAAAACTGTCCATTTTTTAACACCAATCATTCGATTAATTCTTTCATCGATTTTGAAATGATATTATTCTTTCCGAGGCAAGAGAGCGAATCAGGATATTATTTAAATCACGATTTCAATTAATTAACACCAATTTATATCCCTGAAAAATAACCGATCAGGTTAGTTTAAATGTTGTAAAAACTCCGCAAATGCCAACTACATTGTTCTTGTCCCTAATGGCACTGCAGTCTGAAATACATTATTAATTACGTGTTTCTTCTATCGCCTTGTTGCCTACCGTAAATGTATTACATTCGAACATCTACAAGTGATTATCTTCAATATGTATTGAATGACGAGGTTGTGCCATATGTCTATACTAAATATGATATCATACGCCTCTGGATTATCAAATGGATTCTTGCACACGATAACACTATATTATTAACATACTTATGCAATTCATCAAAATTAGAACCAATTCTAAAAATTTGAATAACTTTTATTCTTTGAGGAAAGATGCTACGTAAATTACAAAAAAATGTACACAGATTCGAGTAATGATAAATTTTTTGCAAAATCGATTGTTATGAATGTGAAGGAATTACATTCTTGCAAAAGTCTATACTATAAAAATAAATACAGCAAGTCGTAAATGCTAGATGGGATTTTAAGATTTGTTGTTTACATATTTTAAACTCATGATTCTGACAGTTACTATGAATAATTAATATTTAATACACATTCTGTAAATTCATTCCTATAACTGAAAAATTGACATCATGTTGAAATTTAATGTAATCTTAATTCATATATTTGAGAATCAGAGTATACGCCAGAAAATTGACATTCATTTCAGTTCTGAATAATCATTGTTTTATACAGAGAACCACGATCCATTACTTCGTTTTGGCAATTTTTCTGTGTTGTCAAAATGTAAAATGAGAAGTACAACATGAAACAATAAATTACTGTCGTTATAAATAATTCTAATTTTATTAATAAATAAAAAAAAAATAATTTAATTAAATTCACACAATTAACATGGTTTTTCGACGTGTTCATTAATAGTTAAATAAATTTGTCAGTGTCTAATAACTTTACCATAATGTTCAACATTTGTGTTAAGGCGCAGATGATGGATACTTAAAACTAGCTAAAAAAATAGTATGGAATAATGTAAAGCCAAAGCCACGCATTCATATTCTTATGGGAAATTTGGAAGTGCTTTTTTACTAACTGAATAACTAAACTATTATGTTAAGGTTCTACTTCAATAAGTAAGTGAAAATTATTCCCTGATTTAGTTTAAATCCAAAAATCAGAAATTTATTTAATTATGTAGAAAAATTATTTTTCCATTTGAATATTTTTATTAAAATAAAACAATAAAACAAACACAAGACAATTTTTTATTTTTGGCACTCAACTTAGAAAAAAACTCTATAAATAACATCTTACATAATATGGAAAGAATTCATTCATTTAGTTACTTATTAATTAATTTAGTTTTTTCAGCATCTCGAGGTTTTCCGGCAAGGATAGGTTCTATCGCGGGCTTAGTAGCCATTAGATTTTTCGACTAACAGTGAAAACACTTTATATGAATTTTGTCGACCTCAAATCTCGAATTTCCGTAAATTTTACTTTTTGGGAGACTGCATAGTAAATCGGATTCGAAATTGATGTTCATATTACTATCATGAAAATACTACCTCGATCATTTTTACTTTCAGTTCTCTCTCTTGAATCGAAACGCTTCAGTCCCCAGTAAAAACAGTGGTTCTCTCCAATGATCGACTACTCATTTACTATGTGCGTCCTTTTGTCGTTATTTTTTCGACATTTGTCAATAAGATGAATGGATCTCACTAAGCTCACGAGTAAGAATTACATGGCTCGATGTACTGTATTTACATTTTTCTTAGATAGGATGATGAGATCTTCCATATCTCTGAAATGCTTTTAAGTAGGTTAACCTCACATTTTGCCAGAGAATTTTCGATGTGCCATGAGAAGCACATTTGACTGAGTGAACAGGAAAAATTATTAAACAAAAATAATATTTAATTATTTATTTCAATGACACCTTGAAGCTACTCATAGTAGGAGAACTCTGTGGTAATAAGAACAACTTGTTATCTAAGAAGCTACCCAGAAAAGGACGTTCACAGTGATGGAACGATAGACTTTTGGAGAGAAATAATCCACGCCAACTTCTTCAATTCTACGTACTTGATTAGCAATAATGAAGACCCCCTGGAGCTAAACGTTCTATTGAAGTCAGTCTCCTATACCAACTGGTCCACACTTTCGACTTATTTTGCACGAAGATAAAACCTATCAGATGCATTTAAAATGCAGTCGCTATATACACCTGAGCGTTACAGACTGATTTTATTGGCAACTTATCTGCCACCTTTAACCTGAAGCTTCAACGAAAATGCTCGATAGGTAAAATTATCGCGATTTTAATACATACTTGACATTCTAATAACACAGGTTTTACTGTCCCTCTGGTCCTCCCCGAGCTCATTTTTGGAAATTGCCTTATCGCTTAGCCAATTTACTCCCAGTCAATCTCCAAAATGACACTGTTATCCGATCAATCAATATATGGTCTTACATTATAAAATTGTCAGGATGAATTACTAATACACAACTTTTAGTGTAATTAAACACATTTTTAATTTATGTTAATGAATGATTAAGCTTGATGATCGGTTCTCTCATCAGGATCTCATACAAAGAATCTACAAGAAATAGGGATGTAAGATGATAGAATATCGCTGGCACATCCTGAAGATGGAGTTGACCTAACGGAGCAATGGAAGTCTACTCTTTCGCCTAGAGGGCCGTTTTCGTGGAAAGTCTAGGATAACTTTGACATTCGTGTTACAAAAGGACTTAAAATCGTAAAATGATAATTAAAATCCGCTGACGTCCTGGACACACTAAGAACGGTAGATAATAGAGGTGTGGAAGAGATTGACTTCCAAATTCGATGTCAATAAATGGCTTTCGTGGTAGTTCTAATAATACCATTTTTAATTTCCAATGGATTTTATTCCATCATGACCACCTACATTCTGCCATTCTTCAATGGGGACACCGCCAGTCAATCGGGTCTCTTACTCTTTGTCATTCCCAAATGGAGACATCGTAGGTCAATCGGGCCTCATATACTTTGTCATTCCCAAATGGGGACATCGTAAGTCAATCGGGAAACCCATCGTCTTTAAACCAGACATACTGAAAGTCAAAGACTCTGCATGTTTGTGAATCGCACAACCAGCTAACAATCTCCGTCAGAAATATTAAATAAAATGTTATGGTTTAACGATGGGCTTATTCATTTAAATGAAAAATTATTATAAATTATCATCCAATTTTACTTTGTTTTGGGTTCTTTGGCGAGAATATCGGGAAGAATTGTGCAATCTAGGGTTTGGGTTAGCACTGTGGCGATTTCGACTTCTTCTGGAAGAGAAACTCATGTTGCAGCCAGGAACTGTACAAAAATGATTTTCATGCAGATGAATCGCACTCACGTGGATTTTTAAGGCTCCTCTATCACAGAATGTCTTTTCACAACCTTTGCAGACAATTCTCTTCTTTCCGGACTCTTCGATGATTCCGCCATAGTAATTTTTGCTTATTTTTTCCATTTGAACCAAATCTGCTGAATATACAGTGTTATTGGACATATTTTGGGTCTGAATCTGAAAATTGTTGTTTTCCGGAACAGAATGGGGAAATTTTTGAGGTTCCACGCTGTTTGGCAGGAAACTTCTTAAATTGGACAGGTTTTGGTCCAAAATGATAAAATTTTTGTTTTGAACATCCAAGTTGAACAAATTGTAATATTGGCAAGTCAGACTCAGTAAAATATTTCTGAAATTCTGAATATTCAAGATTGTTTGGTTGTGGCAATTATTTCGAATGTTCTCGACGTAGTTAGCTAAGTTGATGGACTCAATCTTCTCCAAAATCAGTTTCTCCTCTTCGGTGATATCGTAGATGGGAGGGAATTTGGAACATTCTAGAATCCAAAATTGTACTTTACCTCGAAACTTCGAATCATCATTTCACTCGTCCACCCAAATTTGGAGATCCTCTCCAATAGTTGGTCATGTCTGTATAGCAGTGCCATGAATCGGCAAAAAGGCAACAGATTAGGCGGGATTTTACTGTTATTTATTAAAATAAAGACGAATGTTACAGAACAGGTCACCAAAGGGTGACAACCTTCAAAATTTACTAGAAATAATATTGGGGGAATACCGTGACTAAATAAAAAATGATCACAAATTCGAGGATATTATTCTGATCCGAGCTAAAAGAACTGCAGTTTCTGCATATCTGGCATGGCAAAATAGTCTAAAGTATTTTTAATATTATGTTTCATAATAAATCTACGGAAAGGCATAGCTTTGGAAATTAGAATATCTTCCAAACTTGTCACTGTCCTACAGCAATCAACCAGCGTGTTGACAAGACTTAAGTGCGTAGCCAGTGCTGATGCCCAAACTAAAGTGACTAAGTAGCCTGACTAAGTAGCGTGGTCTCCTAAGTTTCCGGGGCTAATGGCCAAACTAAAGCGACTAAGTAGAATTTGTAAGTAGCGTGGTCTCCTATTTTGCCAAGGTTAAAGGCCAACTAAGATCTCATGTGATATTTAGTGTCTCGCGACTTTAAAATAAATCAAATGAGTTCATCGGCAAGTAATGAACTATGCGAACATGCTTAAAGCTGTGAATCAGTATAACCGCAAACATTATAAAGACTGGGGGAAATGGTGTGGATTACCTCATATTGTGCTCTTGACTCCATAATTCGATGGATGCATTCAAAGAACTCGAGACTAAATACGAAAATTGATTTTAAATGCAGCGCAAACAATCATATCAATGTCAAGAGAATCGACAATCATTTTGCCTTCATGGTTGCCCTGTTATCTAATTTTACATTTTTTGACTTTGAGTCCACAAATCACCCCCGAAATCAAAACGTCGTTCCGTGGTTGAAAAGGAAAAAACTGGGAGATACGAGTAACGTCGTGTAGTGAGATAAAAGACAATTTTAATGGTAGCTGTGCTTTCTGTCAATTGAAATGTCATTATTATATTTATATGACATCTATTAGATCCAGAATTGACTAATTGAAACTAAGCACTAATGGAACTTTAATGTATCTGTCTTATTTGTCATTTACTAGTGAATTAGCCCTAACTTTGAACAATTTTGCATATAAATCAACTTTGAACAATTTGCATATTTTTTTTAATTTATGTTAATAAGTGATTAAGCTTGATGATCGGTTCTCTCATCAGGATCTCATACAAAAGAATCTACAAGAAATGGGGATGTAAGATGATAGAATATCGCTGGCACATCCTGAAGATGGAGTTGACCTAACGGAGCAATGGAAGACTACTCTTTCGCCGTTTTTGTGGAAAGTCTAGTATAACTTTGAGATTCGTTTTACAAAAGGACTTAAAATTGTAAAATGAGAATTAAAATCCGCTGACGTCCTGGACACAATAAGAACCGTAGATAATAGAAATGTAGAAGAAATTGACTTCCAAATTCGATGTCAATAAATGACTTTCGTGGAAGTTCTAATAATACCATTTTTAGTTTCCAGTGGATTTCGAAAACGTCTATGTAAAAAATAAGGATTCGAAAACGTCTACGAGACTTCATCAATTCAAATGTCGGTAAATGGGTGAGTAAATCAAGCATTATTATCACCTGAGAAATTAATCACTCTCGCCAAACCATGGTCATGAAAAATCATGTTGAGCCGAGAGAATAACAAAAACGTCATCTTCCTCCACTTGCCCATATCATAAGCAATCTTCCGTAGTCTATCTAGATCCTCTTCTTCTCTGAGAGGTTTCCCAATCATTTTTATGTCCCCGCAATCACCAAGGAACGTGCATGTTGTTCCCTGGTAGGAACGTGCATCATTTATCAGGTGTTTATCAGACTTTCGGCAGATAATGTAGTCGATTTGATTATATATATTCACGGTCTCTCCGACAGAGTTTTTTCTTTGTCCGTGCCACGTCGTCTTGTGGCAAGCTGAGTGCATAAAGGCCGTGTTGCACAGGAAAAGGCTATTTGCCTCGCAGAAGTTTACCAGAGAGGCTCCAGATGCATTTCTCTATTACTCGTCCACAGTGTGGTGCATAGACATTTATGACGGTTAGTAGACTCTTGGACGGGCATAGTTCATTTAGTTTGACTTGTAGGACACATATTCGGTCGTTGACTCTCCAATAGCGATGTTTTTTGAGGTAATCCACGTGTAGGGCAAATCCCATGCCGTAGTGCTTGCATCCAGTAAGCTCTCAGGATGGTGAACGAAATTCCTCAAGCCAGCACACTCACAGAGATCTCACGTTCATGTAGAAATCCGCTTCCCTAGATGACTCCAAAATTCCAGCGTCGCAAGGGTAAGAGTAGCCAGATATTTCACCCGCGGGCTGAACAAACAAAAAATCCTCGGATAAGACCGCGTACTTTGCTCGTTTTGACCTTTCGGTCTTCTCACACCTGATAAATGATGCTCGACCAGCTGACCTACCACAGGATCGTCATTGCAAAACTTTGTGTAAAAAAGCACCTGACTGGGAAAAAATACATTGAAAACGCGAAGAAGGCGAGACAAAGACCCAATATATACTTTCAGACAGAAAAATTGTGGTTAGAGCCATCTTGTAGAGCCGGAATAACAATAAGACAAGTAAAGAAGTACCAGGATGTGAACAAAAGAATAAACAGTATTATTGAAAAATATGATGAATACACTCCAGTAGAATTTTTGACTGCGCTTTCTCATAACCTTTAAGTAAATGTTTTTATCTTGAATTTTATCTCTGAATTTTAAAACCAGAATATTCTGTCGGCAAATGTTTTGTCGGCCTAATATCTATCGACCAAATGTCCGGACACAGAGATTGGATACCTTATCCATTCATGGTGAGGCAATGGACGCACCCACTTACTTTATTCACGTTGGGAGACAATATTATAATAATAGCTATATTCACGGTGCCGTGGTATTAGATCCGCATAGGCAGGACACACACTTCATTTAAGTAAAGAGCAGTTAATTTAACTAATCGTAGAACCAAAGAATGATCTTCACTTCAATTTTCTATTTCTTGTGTGTGGGTCCTTTCTAGACAATCCAGTTCCGCAGTGAGTATCCACTGATGACGGCGTCACTCGTCAAACCTAGAACAAATAAGATAACAAATGATCCTCCTAAATGCTTCGGCACTTTCTTCTTTTATTATTTTCGGCGTGCTTTTTTCTGAGAGTACGTTTCAACATCTATCCACTGGCAAAAGAGAAAGTCGTCATTCTGTCGTGGTGTTTGCCATCGCTCCGGAAGACATCATTCAGTTCCAACTTTTATTTAAAATATTTTCTTAAAAGTTACAGAACGAATGTTTAAAGAACCATTGCGTCTATGCGTTCCCTACTCACTATTTCTGACAGATTGTTTCAACGAACTACATCATGAATAGGATCACCACTCTATGTGTGTAACCGACAAATATATTGACTTCAATTTTTATAACTCTCCGATGCGCTGTCATGTACTTAACTCATAAGCGGATTCATATCCTTTGGGATTATTCCCAGCCCCATTGAAGAAACAAAGTCGTATGGCCTAATATGCAATATTATTCTTTTAAATAAGCTATTACGACAATGTTCATTATTAATGGCAAAGTTGATCGTGACTTCATTCTAACAGGCTTTGAGTTAAAGAAATATGATAACATCAAGCAGGTACGGCATGATTTTTCCGTAATATGTTCCCAAATAATCCTTATCGGGTTTTTTAATAATTATATTCAGATGCTTAGATTTGAAAGCTGTGTGTAATAGTCTTGGTTTTGTTACAACCATTAGCTATTGTATCCCTTTAGTGTCCTTACTTGTTTTCCGTGAACAACATTAAGTTATCAACACATGTCCCAGTTAGTCCCCACGTTCCCGAGTTGTAAAGAAGTATGGTAGGACAATATTTTTCATTGCTGAACATCTTCACATTCGCCCAGCAAACATTCGAAATTTTTTGCTCATTTACAAATTTCATCGGTAAGTTTGCTTCCTGTTTGATTTTAATAAGCTCAGTATTTTGTACGTTCATTTTCAGGAACCACTCTCCAAACACTCCGGGTGCTATTTAAGAGCAATTCTGATATCATTGATTTCCTCGAAAACAATATCAGGTCATCGCTTATAGTGATTCCTACATAAATGTAGGACAAATGGTTAGCTCTCAGGTCAGGAAGAGTAGTTTCAGATAAATAACAAAAGAATTGGTTAGTGAGCCAACTTCTGGAATACTAATGTGCGTGATAAATTTGCGAGAGCGCTTTTAGCCAACCCAGACAATCAATTCCGTGTTTGAAAGTAGAACCCTTATCATCCTAAACTATTTTCGTCTAGCAACGTTTTTAGCCCTTTTTCTGAATTCACTTAAAAAATCGATTTTTGTACATTTTGACCTTAAACAAATTGGAAAACCCTGTAAATTGGGTGAATTTTATTAAATTATTTTTCATTTTATTAATATACACCAACATTTTATTTTATAAAATTATTACTAAATTTGTGACCTGTGACAACGACTCCAGGTTGAGAACGATCCGTAAAATCGATTTAACCGTTAAAGCCGTTTAACCGTATGACCGAAAGTAACGATTACTGGTCGAGAAGGTTAAATACGACCCATTAAGTATCGGAACTTAACAAACCATTATATTACTGCTGCTCAAACAGTAAAACAAGAGAGACAACAACAATCTTTATTTAAGCGAATTATAGGAGTTATTTAAGAGGTTTATGCGAGTCCGCCTATGCGGCCTGGACTCTTCCGACGTACCTCATCCCCATTTTATTTTTATCCTATCGGTGGATCCCATCGATCCTCTTTTCCACAATGTATCTCACCGTAGTGAGAATTTTATCTTCTTCTATACTGAGGGTGTTGAATAGTTTTTTTCCCAAGGCCAGCTTTATTGCTGACCTTCTTGATTTTTCCATAAGTAGTATAATTCTATCTCTATGGCGTGAGAAAAACCATGCTTCACATCCATACAATGTCTTTATTAAAAAGTAAACTAACTGATTGTCGTCGTATGTACGCATGTTCCGAAATTCTTACACTTTGCTACATACTCCTCGTAAAACAAATATGAAATGTGATGTTGCTACATACTCCCGATGAATTATATTTATTAGATTCTTACACTTTGCTACAGAGTTTTTATACTAATATTGACTAATAAAAAAGTAATCATTTTAAAATATTAACAACAAATTAATTTTAATCGAAAAATCGTTTATTCTGTATCTAAATTAACCAAGTCTCTGCTATTTTCTTTAAAAATAGTTCCATCTTCGCATTCACATATTATCATCCCAGTGGGAGATATTTTTTTAACGTAATAAATATTAATGTCCATATGCTCATTCAGAGCACCTCTACGAGTTTTTATATTTGTGTTAGTGCGTACTCTTCTAACAACCCTGTCTTCAATTTTGAAAACCTTTGTATCGTTTTTCCACATTTTCTTTCTTAACATCTTATCCTCTGATAGATTGAAAACTCGACAACCTTAAATTCAATTTATTGAACCTTTCTCCTTTTAGCTTCATTTTCCGTCCAAAAAAGTAGCGAACTGACTTACATTCTTCTCTTCATCGTCTGTATCGAGTTGAAGGAATAATAAATTAATTCACCTTTCTCTGACTGAATACGCTCTGATAGGTGTTATCGCTGGTCTGGTATTTATAAGCTGTCTTGCTTGACATTGGGGATAGGATTTAATTACAGACATGACTTCACTTCTGCACGATCCATAAACAAGATCTTTCAGAAGAAAGAGCAGTCTCTCTCGACCAGGATGTCAATTTTTAGGTGTATATTTTCAATAAAAAGTTTCCTTTGCTCTACTTCTTCTGCAGCAAATGTACGCAATAGAATTCCGGATGTTTTGAAGTATAAAATATCTGACTTCGAATCAGACAATCGAAATGATGATGCCGTATTTTTAAAATTCAAAATATTCTGTATCTTTCCATCAGGTAACACACCATCTTTGATAAAAGCAATAATATCATTGTTTCTCTCCAGCGTCAAAAGAAATAACTTATACCAACAACAAAAACCAATATAACGTAGTGGTTTTTTCTTTTATTTCATTAGAAGTAAACCATTCTAAAAAAATTAAAATTTTCTATATAATTTAAATTTATAAAAAAATTTAAATCTAAATTAATGAATTCTGAGAATAATTAATTGAGAAAATTTTAATTTCTTACTTAGCTAACTAATATATTTTTGCGGTTTTGCGTCGCAACGACGTAGTAACGGCAATATCGATTTTGATCGATTTTACGGATCGTACTTAACCTGAAATCGTAGTCAACCGATCACAATTATTACGAATTTGGAATGAATGTTAATTTTCTAGCATTGGCGTATACTTGATTCTAAATATCTTACGGCGACTTCAAAACACTAAATTTGATCATGATCTCAATTTTTGTACTATGGGAATCATGTATATCAATTGTAGTAAATATTAATTATTCATAGTCGCTGTTTGAATGATGAAAGCACAATAACTATAAACTCCCATACTTTCCCTCTACCATTTACGGATGTTTATCACATTTTTAAATTAACAAGCATTTGAGACAATGCAATTCACCCCATTGATCCCTTCGAATTTCAAATGCGTATGATATCGTATTTAGTATAGACATGTAGCACTGCATGATTATTCTTTACGTCTCAGAAATAAAATCTTGTAAATGTTCGAAAGTAATATATTTAGACAATACAGCAGGCCTACATGTAGTGCATATGACTAATAATGTTATTTTAGACTGCAGTGTCATTGAGGACAGAAACAATGTACTTGGCATTTGCGGATTTTGATACTCGTATTTAAACTAACGTGATCTGTTTTATTATTATTATTATTATATATCAAAACAAACTACGAACTGAACGAAATATTATCAAGAGAAGAATCATGAAGCTTAATAATGAACAATCGAAGGATGTCTTCCTATCACAGCTTAGAGAGCTGGAGCAACTAAAGGACAATGCACAAATGTTCGCTGCAGTCCGACTAATGCGAGGAAAGAAAAAAGCGACAGTACATGTTATGGATGGGAAGGGGAAACTTATCTTAAAACCAGACGAACAGATCGAATTGATTGCTGCCAATTTTGAAAAACTGTTCAATGCGAACGGCCAAGAACTGGCCCCTTTCATCGGAGAACCGCGGATGCTGGAAACAATTATCACATCTAAGGAAGTTCAGAGTGCGTCCAGTAAGCTAAAGAATCACAGGAAACAGGAGCGCTGGACCAGACAACATCCCTCCCGAACTGCTGAAATATGGACCTATGGGTCTATTCGAAACCATTGCGACATTGTTAAATGGAATGTTTACATCTAACTCTGTCCTACCACTGGGGAAAGGGACATTGATACCTATACAAAAGCCTAACAAACCAAAGGGACCACTAGAAAGCCTACGCCCAGTCATATTGTTAAACACATTACGAAAAGTTCTTGCATCTGTTACTTTGAACCGGTTAAAATACCCGGCAGAAAAATATCTGTCAGCATGCCATAGTGGATTTCGTGAAGGAAGGTCGACAGCGGACATTCTGTAGAGCCACAGGTGGCGGTGTGCAACGGCTCAAAGATACAAAAATGCCACGACCATCCTGGGATCGATATGTCAAGAGCTTTCGACACCATTAGCCGACACAAGCTAATGGTTGTCCTTCATCAATTTGTGGACCAATCATTGCTACGGATAATCAGAGTACTTCTCTCAAGTACTGAACTGTCAGTCCGAATTGGGAGAACTCTATCCCGACCATTCAAAACTACAATCGGCACTCCTCAGGGAGACTCCCTCTCCCCCTTACTATTTGTGATATATCTCGAAGCTGCACTAAAGGATCTACGAACTTGCTATGAAGGAAAAATAAACGAAGTCGTATACGCGGATGATGTGGATTTTATATCCGAGGATACAGAAGCTCTCACACATCTGCTGGAAAATGCACCGGACAAACTGGGGGAATGGTTCCTCATCGTTAACGGGCCAAAACGGAAATCACGGAAATCAAAAGAATGGACAACATCCTTAATGAACGTTGGCAACATGTTAATAAGCTTGGATCCCTACTGGTGGACACAGAAGACATCATCAAAAGGAAAACACTTGCAGGAGTAGCAATGCGAAAACTCAAAAAGGAATGGCTGAAAGGACTAGATGTCAATCTGCGGATACGCATGTACAATGCATTTGTGAAACCGATCCTGACATACAATGCTGGTACTTGGGCCTGTACAGGTGCGGAATCAATGGCTCTCGATGGGTTCCACAGAAAACAGCTTAGAGTATTATTTGGCATGCAGTGGCCGCCAGAATCTCGAATACCGGTATTTACAAAAAATGCAAGAGTAGGCCTCTAAGCCTGGAAATCACTGACGCCCGGTGGAGACTGTTTGGTCACGTACTACGCATGGATCTTGCTGCCCCGGCTAATGTGGCGATGGAGGACCATTTCATGTTCAAGGGCAAATGCTTCCGTGGCAGACCAAGGATGACCCTACCTATCATGCTGCACAAAGACCTCCAAAGGATAAAGAAATGCCTAAAGACGGGAGACGATCTGGACATGCTGAGATCGACTGCGTGTAACCGTGGAGGTTGGAAGAGGCTAACTAATAACATTGTTTCTGGTATTGCACATGCTTTGCTATAACTATTATGGCAAGGCGATAAGTGCTGTAATATAAGTAGCATACGTAAAATCATAATAGTTATAATTTCACTCGTGCAGTACTCGAAACAATCCTCTGACCAACTTTTTCCAACCTCCTCGATCGTAAGACAGTTCTTCAAAATCGTCTCCACTTCTTAGACTTTTGTTCACAAGCTTTAGATCTCCATCAAGTGTTTAGTGTAATACGCAGGCGTACACGGAAACATGATCTCTGTCTAATGAAGAAATCCTCCATTGCCATGTTTGCTGGAGCACCTCTCTCTTTCGAGCACCTATCATATAATTTGTTTGGTTGTGATTATCGTAATTCCACCAGGGTACAATCCCAGACTTTTATGATCAAGTGACATTGTTACAGATACTTGTGTCCCTAGATTATTACTGATGGAAAACATCAGTGTTTACTACTCAATAGGGAATTATTAGCTATTCATCATATATGTCATGACTAGAGAGATTTTTTGACTTTATAAATTGGAAATTTTTATCTAAAAAATTAAATTCATTAACTTTAAATCGAGACATTTCATGACGATGACTCAAAAAATATCGAACTCTTTCAGTTTTGAGCAGACATTTGCATAAATCAATGGCGCAAATTCTGGAAGACGATTGACGTAAAAGCTTTCAAGTTTAATACTACGACGGAGCTTTAGGAAGAGCGTGAGCGATTGGAAGGTAAACGAACTCATTGAATGATAACTTGGAACCTCTGGATATTTTGTGTAACAGGAATTTCATGAACTCGATCAAGAACGATATATCTCACGTAATGACAATTTGCCCAGAAAAACTTGAAGCATCTGGGTTTGAACGCCACCTGTGTTGATGACATCTTCTAACAGTAGTCACCCAGGATCTTCCACAAAGATGATCGAAACTTTGAAAAAAAATTCGAAACCCATTGAAGAGAGTAAAATTTAACGTAGTCAATACCTGAAAGATTCTCAGATTTAATTGGTTAACCTTACACACCATCGGTTGAGGTCCAGTTTATGCAGTTCTCTTCATTATCCGTTCTACCAGTTCTCTCCATGTAACTTTCCTCATCGAAGAATCCATGCATAAGGTATCCTGTTTACTGATCGATGAGATTCTTGTGACGTTGAAAGTTGCAATTGTAAACGTGGTAGTATATGCAGACTGAGAGTACAATAAAGACAGAGATTACTAGAGAGGTGTCAACCACTAAACTATCAAATTAGCTAAATAATTTGAATTCAAAAATAAATTTTTATGTGATTGAAGATTACGATATTATTTGAAAATTTTTATTAATTTTTTTAATAATTATAAGTCGAAAAAAATTTGACATAAATAAATAAATTTTCGATAATTAATTAGAATTCTAACAGAAATGGGTCACGTGACAGGTTTCAAAATTAACGCTTATTTTAGCTATCTTCATGTGTTTAATGATCTTTAACACTCAAAGCAAAGTAAATCACAAAAAATATGTCCAAATGGATGATGATGGTGTTCCAATGTGGATAGAATTAGACTATGGTAATGTAACGTCGATTATCAGTGGAAGAATCACTGTGACTTATTTACATCACGACCAAGTGAAGAAATATTTGATGTTAGATTAAAATTCATTCACTTACTAAACCAAGACTCGTTTTCATAGGAGGAAAAGATTACAGGATCGCAGCTTTGATAGATGATGTTGCTCATATAACCTTTAAATATAAACGCATTCAAGATGAGGTTCAGGTATATCAGATGTATTTCTCAATTCAGAGTAAATCATTGTGTTTAATTTAGATACGTCCACATTCATAATAAAGTCGGATAACATTACTCATCATGTAGGTGAATATTATCAATGTAAACTATTCACAATTTGCAAAGAGAAATCATCCTTGAATATATCGAATTTTAGAGTTCAATTTTTTAGAAACGACAAAAT
The DNA here is from genome assembly GCA_011109175.1 of Dicyema japonicum. Taxonomy (NCBI): domain Eukaryota; kingdom Metazoa; phylum Dicyemida; class Rhombozoa; family Dicyemidae; genus Dicyema; species Dicyema japonicum. The sequence continues at coordinate 431,926 of RDEW01000036.1, forward strand.
CAAAAAATTTACTGGAAATGGTTTAATTTTATATTTATTGATAAGCGATTGATTGCAACGGAGTAGGAATACAAAAAATTACGAGAACTAGGCCTTCCAACCATGATTATGAACCATTGATTTATGGTCTTACTATTTCTGGAGTTTTTGTAACTTTACTGGTAATTTACGTCAAAGTTAAATATCCTCACAAAAGACAAGATTTCTACACAACACCTATAGTTGAAAAATTATGACAATTTGTTTTAATTTTAACGACTAATTTTTAAATTTATATTTTTAACCAAAAACATCGTCATAGTTAGATTGGAAATATTCCACCCCGGCCTCCTTCACCAGTCTTCGCATTTCTTGGTGCTCATAGTGTCACGTTTGCGATTAGAAATTTCCTACCAGAAAATGACTTTTTTTAAGGTCAACAATTTAAATTTTTAAATCAAGTTACTTTTTAAGCTTATTTTTTCAATTAACGTGCAACTTTCGGTTACTCTAATTATCACATAATGTGATGCTACGTTCAACCAGCTGGGTGATTTGATATACACCTAAGTGCCACGCTTCCAACAGAAAAATCCAGTTTTTATTGAATCATTCATCTAAAAAACATTTCGTTCTAACAGATTTATCACTTTTATTGATATTTCTTAGTGATGGTGAAGACATCCGAAAGATTAGAATACGCCTAAGAAAAAGCGAATCTAGATAGACTAGTGGAGATTTCTTATGATATGAGCAAGTGGAGGAAAATGAATATTTTGTTATCCTCTCGGGCTCAACATATTTTTTATGACCATGGTATGGCGGGAATGAGTTATTTCTCAGGTGATGATGATGCTTGATTTTCTCACCCAATTTACCGACTTTTGAATTGATAAAGTAATTTTTGAACTTTGTAGAACAACACGCTGAAAAATAGGCCTTCTAAGTCTCAACACAATTGGGTTTTTGTCGCTTGAAAAACCATAACGAACATTCCATGAAATATATCCAGCCATAGAGGGAGAGCAGAGGCATAGGT